>ML822602.1:20407-41919 GCA_009831015.1 Picea engelmannii | reverse complement strand
TGAAGTTTCCTCTTCCTGGAGAGTTAAATTGCATAGTATTACCTTCCTTTTGTACTTCACTTTGAATCCTATATGTGTCTCTTGATATTTCATGCAATAGGTCATTAGCCCTACAATATTTCTCATCATTCCCCACAAATTTACAGAATGTGCAGTAAAAATTGGTAGGTGTCTGGACATATTTTTGCATGCAGTAGCATTCACTAGGGCGATACCTATTTCTACATACCTCGCACCAAGGTAGAGTAACCTTCTTCAAAGGGATTGAAGCTCCAGAGGCCAAGTACTCATGAAATAGAGGATAGTTCTCCTTGTCATGGCCCTCTGATTTTTATCTGATACACTAGATATATTCTCTTTTATATTTTCCCTTATCTTTCTTCATATCTTGTACTTGCAGAGATAAGCTAGTTAGATGAGTCAAAATTTGACTCATACCTAAGATGGATTATCCCATAGGGGTTGACTCTAATTTCATGGAGATCTCTAATGCCTCAGCCTATGAAGCGATCTTCTATTTCATTAAAGGGACTTTGATGTGTGGCAAGAGGGCAACAATAAACCATTCTTTATTCTGTTCATTTGGAATCTGAAAACTCAAATGGCCTGTCAATGTCTTAAACCTATGATCAAACTCCCATACTAGTTCAACTACTCTCTTCTTTATTTCTTTCAATTCTGTAATGCATTGTGACTCTGACTTTGGTTTCTTGAATTTGACAATTAACGCAGTCTGAATGACATTCAACAGTTTAGGCTATGCAACTCCTTGGAAAAATTTCATGTACTAGCTCAGTGCATAGACTCTCAAGGTAGTCCTAAATTGATCTCTCTTAACTGCTTCTCCAATGATTTGTTTAATACTCCATACAGCTTCGAATAAGAACCAATGTTGATCAGGATCTTCATATCCATATCCCCTAAAGGCAGGTAACCTCATCTCATCTGCCATATATCTTCCTAGGTTTCTTGACTGAGTATGTACTGAACTAATGGTAACAATGCTTTGAGTGCTCTGGTGACTCTGACTACTCTGGTTACTTAATGTTTCTAAAACAACAAGAGGAGTGATAGTACTTACTTCAAAAGTCGGTGCAGTTCTTGAAGTTTCTGATTCTTCTCGGAGAGGTTCTTCAATATTCCCTTCCTCTTCCCTAGCGAACTCTGGATGTTCCTTGTTCAATAGCTCTTCTTCTTCTCCACTGTAGAACCCTTTGTACTATAGTGGTTTGTGGATCTGTTCAAACAAGTTCACCAGAGGGACCTCTTTGAATATCCTTCCACTGCGCGTATGGCCAACCTCTGTGTCGATGTCACTGTTTGAGTTCTTGAACATTAGCTTTTCAATATCACCAACTACTATATCTTCAAGATGTTCTTCTCATGCAATAACATGTTGATCTTCAACTTTAAGAAGTGTAAAAATTTTCTCCTAGGTCCCTTAAAGAAATATCTCTCTGCTTTGATATACGACTCAACTCTGTCAATGGATAACTCAATGATGTACCCTCCAATGGTGTTATCAAACAAGTGATCTACTGCTCTTGATACGGTGTTATCAACTCTTTTGACCTTATTGATCAGCGTTGACGTCCAAACCACAGACGGTCTAGATCTGATCTCAAATTGGGTATCTTCTAATATGGCTAACCACTCGTATAACTCCTTATGTATTCCTCAAAAGAAAATCTCGTGTATATTGGTGAATATATACCTTCCCAACCAGTATTCTATACCGATATTAGGGTTCTTTTTCTGGGCTTCAACGTAGTCCTTTTATTGTTCTTTTATCCACTTCTGAATCTCTGTCTTCGATGGAAACCACCTTGACATTCCCTCAAGAAGATCTCAGTCCTGACAACAAAACCATTTGTTGGCACAGGGTTAGACCCAAAGTTCAACTATAACAACGCACCAAGAAGCCCTAACTACTGGCCCTTTCAACAACACCTACGAAGCAAATGCAGTCTCACATAAAGTATCAATAGGGGGTTGCATGATACATGTGTCTACAACTAGAGGAAATGCAAGTGGATACAAGGTGATAACACATAAAGATCTTAACTATTCTTACCAAACATAAACCTACTTCACGCAGTTATATTCTAGATCTAACATACTAATGCATCAACAGAGTAACATAAGCAAAGAACACAACATCAATCACACAAAATAACAAGGTATACGTGGTTCACCCTCTCCCTAGGGATATGTCCAAAGAACTGCGTTTCTTGATATTATATGAAAACATACAGTTCTATATTCGCTCTTAGGTTGCAGATATCTCTCTCCTTCTCCTCTTCTCTCCCCTCCCTGCACACTCAATTGCAGGGTTGATCTTTGCACCCAGCTGAAGATATTACAATACCAGAAGGCTCTCACACTCAACAATTCTCTCTCACACAACAATCACTCAACAACACAACTCTAACCAATAACAACAATGATCCACCTTGAACGAATTAGAACAAAAAAAAAACTCGAAATGAACCCATCCCAGGTCATGTAGACCTTTATTTATACATTACAATGATTCATCGACAACCTTAGGCTGAAACCTAGGTGTCCAAACCCTAAAAGTCCAAAACCCTAGGTGTCTAAAAACCTAGGTCAACTTGGCCCGCATTTTTCGGGCTTCACCAACCTATCTTTCCTTATTTCCCGCAAGGTGCTCCAATGCCTCCACTGGTGTCTTTTTCCTCTTGCTGAGTTTTCCATGATCCATATTCCTTGGTTATATGTTCTCCTCGATCTTCTGATCTAGCGACTCATTTTCCCATACTTCACTCCTTCTTTTCTGCTCCTTTGGCCACATCAACCCATTCTCAGTCAGTGTGTATTCTGCGCAGCTCAAACTTCGTCTTTTATTTTCCTTTCTCTTCGCTTTCTTTCCTAATCCATACCCAAGGGCCAAAATGCTCTGTTCCACTATAGCCGTACATCTAAAAAACTAGTGTTTTTTCATTATTTTCTGCAATTCTGAAACTTTCACCGTCAACCCTTCATGCTACCTCAAACTTGCATAACTTCAGATGTATCAATGAGTAACTACAATAAACCTTACATAATAATAAATATTCAGTGTTCTCAAATATGTGCTAATAGGAGAGTCTTTCTCTCTTATTTATACTTTCATGTAGCTTCCTCAAGGGGTTACCTTCTAACCAAATTTACCCAATTTCCTTCTTTTAGGGCTAACCCACTTCTAATCACTTGTCCACTTCTAACCCACTTTGCTACAAATAGTAAATTTTCCACTTCTAGTTGAAACTAAATTATTTTAATTATTTTCTTATTGCAACAACTTAACCCATGATTAGCTCATAGTTTCACCCACATGATTAATCAACTTCTTCTAGGAGCTTCTAGAATAATTTGACTTCTTTGACCAAGATAAATTGTGACGGTTCTCCAACTTCACAAGTCCATAACTCTCTAACCATAAGGAGTTATGTGACGTTCTACTTATCACCATAAATGGCATGACATGCACTATCCATCTAGAATAGTCTTACCTACAAATATATTAATATTCATGCCATTATATATCAATCAAACTAAAGTAACTTAACCATATTGTTGGAGCTACTAGAATTTTCTATTGGACTTGCCTCAAGGTTTGACATAATTGAAAACCAACCCAATTAATCAACAATCTGCCCCTTTGGCATTGATGGAAACACTGATACAATACTAAAGTCATATCGCTCATGCTCCCTTTGTGACTATTGCCTCCCTTGGAAACATGCCTCTGTGCTCTCTCTCCAAGAATATAACTTTTTGATCCAGATGGATAGCGGTGGCCACCCACCTTTTCCAACTGGCTAAAAACAGTTTTCTAGCAATTTTGGCAATTTACTATTTTTGGCAGTTTCCACTTTTGGGTCCATTTTGAGGGCCTAAATGAAGGTTTTTCTAGATCATCCCTACTCAATGATAGAAAAATGAATCATTGAGGCCACAAAATGAATCTCCATGATGATACCTTTCCAATGGGCTATCATACGCCTAAAACAAAGATCGTATGCAAAAGTTACGACCCCGGGAAGTTAATGTACTAACCTACCCAAACGGGGCCCACATGACATTTGGCGCTTCATCTCCTAGGGTTAGGTTTTTGGATGTATAGGGTTTTTGGAATTATTGTTTATTTTAAAAGGCCTTTAGAGCCTCATTTTAATCATCTTCTTGCGAATGAGCATAGCTGTCACATCTCTTCTCAGAGATAAGCTGCCACTATTCCAACAAGCTTGTTTCCGTTGCATTTTATAGTTTCAGCTTATTTCATTATTGAATAGAAAACCAGTTTTACTGTATCTCTATTATTTTGAGTTAAGAATTTGCTAATAATATGTACTCATTTCATTCTGCTCATAAAATCTAGATCAATGGTATCAGAGCGGTCTACTCCTTGTTGTCTTAATGCATGTCCCCAACAAGGTCAGAGTACAAAGAGTTGGGTCTTGAGCTTGTTTCTCTTGAGGAAAAAAGCTATCGCACGCCCAAGAAACCTCTCATGGCAGGAGAAAAGAAAGATGACGAGACAGGATATCCTTTCAATCTGTTGATTGAGGAAGCCCTTATGCAACAAAGGAACAAGATGATGGATAGTTTTGCGCAAATCCTTCGGCGACTACCAACAGGTGACGCATCTTCTTCGATAGGAGGAACCACCAACTTAAAGGTACAAATAAACTTCTATATTCCTATATTTGAAGGTCATATAGACACATATGTTGTAGACAAGTGGTTAAGTATGCTAGAAGGGTATTTTTTTGTCCATAACTTCTCGAATAGAGAAAAGATTACTTTTGTGCTCCTCAAAGTCATCCCCCATGTCAAAGATTGGTGGGAAACATTCTGTGAGAAAAATGAAATAGAGGAACCCTCATTATTTATAGTCATAGCCACTTGGGATTCCTTCAGGGATGTTATTAAGGAAAAATACTACCCTGTCGGAAGTTATGACGACTTATATACCAAATGGACCACACTACAACAAGAAAGAGACCAAGTAGTGCTAGATTTCACAAATATCTTCCATACCTTGCACACCAAGATGGGTATCAAAGATTCAGAGTGACATCTAGTGCTCAAGTATCATGGTGCTCTACATAGATACATCTAGACTGAAATGGAATTTCTAGACATCTCATCCTTGGGCTCGACCTACTGATATGCCGTCAAAATCGAGTAGAAGCTTAAACAAAAGACGCGACAATTTGGGCCTGGGAACCTCTCAGAGAAAAAGACAAGAAAGGACGGCCCCAACCCAAAGAACAAAGGATAGAGAAAATATGGACAGTATCAATAAAACCATTCCAAGCCACAAACAAAGAAGGACACTGGAAGGACAAAGAAAGATACTGAGAAGTGGTGCGACTTCCATAAGAGTCCTTTGCATAACACTACTGATTCTTTCTCAAAGAAGTCATTGGTGGCCGAAGTGAAAGCCTCTGAATCAGATGTGGATTTTGACTCTGAGACAAAACCAAAAAGGGGAAGATGGATCATTGATGTAGAACCTAGTGCCACCATTTCTACCACCAAGCTCCATCTTGGTGAACCAAACGATCTAGAAGAAGGAGAGCGCCTCTTCCATTCACAAATGTGGGTAAAAGGCACCCAACTTCACTTCATCATTGATAGTGGTAGCCAAAAGAACCTCATCTCTGCAGAGGTCATCAAGCGGCTAGCCCTGCCCACAATGCCTCACCCACAACCCTACACCATTGGATGGCTCGGCCAAGGAAGCGATCTCTGCATCAGCCAACAGTGTCGACTGTCATATGACATCAAGCCCTTCAAAGATGAGGTATTGTGTGATGTTGCTCCTCTTGAAGTTTGTGATGTTCTTTTGGTCCAACCTTATTTATTGAAACGTCATGTTGTATATGAGTCTAGGCCTCATAGTGTTATTATTACTTTGAACATGAAATTGTAGAGGATACCTGAGGCAGCCTCACCAAGTGCTATTTCCTTGATCTCTGCTAAGCAATGCAGGAAGGTCATCTCTCAGACAAGGAAGTTTATCTTCTTCATGATTCTCTCTCAGAATAAGTAAAAGATCATAGCCACATCCAGGGTCTTTGTGACCGACCTCTCCACACAGCAGACGCAAGTAGATAAGGTCATGGAAGAATACTTAGATGTCTTATCCTCACCTACTAGGGTACCTCTGCACTTCCAGGTCAAGCACCTCATCTATCTGACCCCCAATGCACGGCTGCCCAATGGGCCAGTCTATTGTCACTCTCTGTTAGAGAATGAGGAGATCAAGCGATAAATCCAAGAACTTCTCCACAAGGGGCACATCCATCCTATCTCATCACCTTGTGGGAGCCCAATCATGCTGGTACAGAAGAAAGATGGAACCTAACAACTTTGCATTGATTACCGGGCTCTGAATAAAATCACAGTTAGAAACCAGTACCCGATTCCCCGAATCGATGACCTCCTTGATAAAATCATGGGGGATAAATACTTCAGTAAGATTGATCTGAAGTCTGGCTACCATTAGGTCCTGATAAAACAAAAAAATGTATGGAGGAATTCCTTCAAGTCAAAGGAAGGCCTTTTTGAATGGTTGGTCATGCCCTTTGGTTGGACAAATTCTCCGGCCACTTTCATGAGGATGATGGACGATATCCTGTAACCATTCACCAATAATTTTGTAGTGGTGTATCTGGATGACATTCTCATTTACAGAAAGACTTGGGTCGAACACTTGCAGCATATTCAGCAGGTTCCGCACACCCTGCAACAACACAAGCTATACACCAACTTGGAAAAATGCTCCTTCGGCATGGACAGGGTCCATTACCTGGGCTACATCATTGATCAACATGGTATACTTGTGGATCCAGCCAATATCCAAGTCATTCATGACTGGCCAGCCCCAACCACACTCATTGAGCTTCAGATCTTCTTGGGCCTTGCCAATTTCTACCGCAGGTTTGTGTTGGAATTCTCCCATATTCCATGGGCCCTCAGCCAAATCACTAGGGGTGGTGGTAAGGAAAAATTTGTGTGGGGTCGATCCCAACAATAAGTGTTTGATGATTTGAAGTAGTTCTTATGCTCATCCCGGGTAATTTCACTACCATACCTGCAACATCCCTTTGAGATTGAGACAGATGCTTTAGACTATGTTGTGGGTGTCATTCTCACTCAGCATGGCCATCCCGTGGCCTATCATAGTGAGACACTATCTGATGTTTTCCATAAGTACCATACTTATGACAAAGAAATTTAATACATTGTGAAATCCTACCGCCAGAAGAGACATTACATTCTTGGGAAGGAGACAGTCATCCACACTGATCAAAAACCATTTCAGTTTATGTAGACACAAGGAAAATTGTTGAATGATCGCCATCAAAAGTGGTCCACATACTTGCAACAATTCCACCTCAACATCAAGTATAAAATAGGATGCACCAATTGTGTCGTTGATTGCCTCAGTAGATCACCAGTCGCGACACTCACCATGGTGCTAGACTCTTGCGGCCATGAGACCTCTGGATGGCCTGAACTCTATGAGATAGACCCAGACTTCACCACCACCTAGCAAATTTTGGGTGCAAACATAGTTGTCGATAATTTCTATCTTCAGAATGGGTTGTTGTGTCATCTGGACCATATCTATGTTCCATCAAGCGAGCAAGCAAAGATGATTTGGGAAGACCACTACAGTCAAGTGGCAGGACACTTCAGCCTCGAAAAGACAGTGGCGATGCTACAGAAAAATTTCTACTGGCCGAAACTCCTACAGGAGGTCAACAAGTATATCAAGTCCTACACTACCTGCTCTATTGCCAAACCAACCATTAAGAAATAGGGCTTGTAAATCCCTCTTGCTACTCTTGACATGCCATGGGAATCCATCTCAATGGACCACATGTCGGGCCTCCCATCCACCAAGCGGGGAAATGACTTTGTTTTTGTGGTTGTTGACCGCTTTTCTAAGATGGTGATTCTGGTTGCTTGCAAGAAGAGCATCATAGTAGAGGCCACTGCCAAGCTCTTCTTTGAATGGGCCTGGATACATTTTGGACTCCCAAAAACCATTGTCTCAAATAGGAACAGTCAATTTCTCAGCACATTCTGGTCAAGCCTTTGGTCATTGCTAGACACCAAGCTAACCAAATCCATGGCCTTCCACCCCTAGACAGATGGCCAAACTGAGGTCGTAAATCGAATGGTTGTGCATATCCTTCGTGTTAACACTCCAAGGGTCACTCCCAAACTACAAATGAGAGTAATCTTGGTAACAAAGAAATGTAAATGGATTAAAATAGTTTGAATAGGTGGATCAACAAGAGGAGAGTAAAAAGGAGGGCATCAGATTTTTGCAAATACATTCCATTGGGCATGGAGTCATAACATCCTACAGATCAAAGGCAATCAAGCTACCTACCAGAAAAAAGGTTTATGTGAATATGGATAGAAGAATAGAAGGTAAACAAAGAGAAGGATAAACACATAGCATAGATCCTTTTTGTAATATAGATTGAAGATTGATTGAATAAAATGTGATTAACAAGAAATTACCACAAATCCTTTGCAGCTCATCAATTCATTAACCAAAGGCATCTTTTGATCTTCAAAATCTGTAAATATTATTCAAACAAGATGAAAATATAGAATGATAACAAAGAACACAAAGTATGATAAGAAACTCTCATGAATCTCTAATGGCAGAAATGCTAATTACAACATGCCCCCAGGCTTACAAATGAACACACATAGAAAACAAGCTATTCCTACTCTCTCTAGCCTCTCTTGGCTCATCCCTCTTCCTTCTCCAAGAGATATCTCCCTCCTTAAATAGAAAATAGCATCCAAATAACCTTAGGAGTTCGAATCCCATCTCCTCCATTAGATTGTAAGCCTTGGAGATAGGTGGTAATAGTCAAAGAGACAAAAATCCAACAAATTGTTGATTTTCAGGAATTTGTTGGAAGTCATTAATAAATTGTTTCCACCTCATGCATGAGGCCTTTGCTGGAGCTAAATGTTAGGTGCAGGTGTCCCTTGACATATAACTGATCCTTGAGAAGTCATTTGAACTCTCCTTGACATGTGGCAACCTCCCAACAAGGAAAATATCAAAACCGTGACCACTATAGGAAATTAGTATGCAGCACCACTATGCAGAGTACGTAGTTTCTACTTCTATATCCAATATCTCTAAAAAAAAAACACATTTTGAAAAACTAAGAGAGGTTTTTGTTAATTGGAAAGTTATGAACAACAAACTCCTCCAGTTTTCAAAAATACATTTTCAATTGTTTAGAATCCAATTTTCAAGTTAATGACTCAAAAATGGTAAAATAACTTTGCACAATTTGTATTCTGCTAGAATATTACGCAACGCCTATAGGTAGCGCCGCTTACGTTGTGTCTATGTACATATTAGGTAGAATTTCCAAAAACATAGTTCCTTCAATCTTGAAAGTGTGCAGAGCAATTTGTAGTCTTTCATGATGAAAAAACCATTTCAGTTAAGTGCCTTGACTGTACAATGGATAGGGCCTTTTACCACTGGGGAAGCTAGCACTTAGCAAAAACCTAAACCTCATATAGTTAGGCCTCTTCTAGCTACGAATTCTTGTGCTAACGCTTCACATGTATAATTAAAATAACCCTCACACATGGGATGAGAGCCTTCCCTATGTCCAGCATAGCTACAACAGAGCCCTACATAGCTCAACCAACCACAACCCCTTTCAGGTGGGGTTGGGATTCCAACCATTGGGTTCCATAGATGTTGCACTTCCCCTTGCATTCACCTCGACTGAATCATCTCCTATTCCAACTGAAGCTAACAAAGCCACCTGGTTCATTGAGTGGATCCAACACATATGCCAACAAGTTCATGATATCCTACAGACATCCAATGACAAGTACAAACAATGCCATGATCAACATCGGGTGCCACATAAGTTTCATGTGAGAGACAAAGTTTGGTTGCACTTGCAGAAAGAAAGCCTTACAGGACCCCATCATAATCTTCACCCACACAGTTATGGGTCATACACCATCACCAAGACCATGGGGGATAATGATTTTGAGCTCAACATTCCTCCTTTCCTTGGCCTGCACCCAATGTTCAATGTGGATCTCCTTCACCCTTATTTCCCACCATTATTAGATACCTTAGACGTAGTAGAACAACTGACACCAATAGAGATCAACCATGACTGCACCCAACAGGAATCCAATGATAAGTTTGTGGACACACAGATCAAGGGAACTCGACAATAAAGGATCTAGCTTTATCGAGTCATCAAAGCAGGGCAGCTCCTGCACCAAGGCAAGTGGCTCACCCGGGGCCAAATTCAATAGAAATTTCCTCATCTGATGGGGGAAATCAATGCAATGGATACCATTGCTTCCTAAGGATGGAGTATTGATCCATATGGATATTGGTGGCCACCCACCTTTTCCAATTGGCTCAAAACAATTTTCTGGCAATTTTGGCAATTTACTATTTTTAGCAATTTTCACTTCTGGGGCCATTTTGAGGGCCTACATGAAGGTTTTTTGGGATTGTCCCAAATTAGTGATATCCAAAGGCATGATTGAGGCCTCAAAATGAATCTCCTCGACGATACCTGTAACACACCCCTTTCTTGAATCTGGGCTTATAACCGCTCTGATACCAATTTGTAGTGTACCTTTTTGCCTACCCAGAGCTTATAACTCACTAGGTAACATTTTGTACACGAACTTTCACATAATTCGTACATGCATTATATAATCACATGCATTCAAGTAAAGAAATACATTTGACTCAGAGTAAAACGTATAATTTATGGCTATAATGAAACAATCCATAGCATTTAACAATAATTCATATACACAGTGGAAAACATGGTAATTTATGTAGCACAGTCATGCAAAATGTGATAAGAACTTAGCTAGATACTTATTTTGTAACAGTGGTGAAATCCACCAACCAAGTGCAGGCCTTCCACGAAACTCCCAGCCTTAGACCGCACTGCTCATCATCTCAACAGTGGGTCACCCCCGAGCTGGGACTGAGCTCCACCCCAAGGCAAGGAATCCTAGGCTAGGCTGAGGTTACAGGGAAAACAACACAGAAATATCTAGAAGGATTCTTCCCAAAGATGCCATCTTACGCGCACTACTACCAGACTCTCATTCCCCACATGCATGTTCCGCCCAGGAGTATACACCTTCACACGCACAATCCATCGATGCTAACCTCCCTCTCTGGGTATCGGCAATAGTCCGGATCAGGAAGTCTCAGAGCCCGTAGCTAGTGCTTGGCACTCTCTGGAAGAACCACTTCCCAACAAACTCTTTCACCTAGAAAGAGTTGCTCACAGGCATGACAACCTTCCTCTTCCAACCACAGTCGCCTCCCTCACCAGAAGAGAGGTCATACACAAGCTCAGCATGAGCTTACTCTGGTCAGTATGCCACGCACAGTCCAGCACTGCGTGGCCGCAATAGCCAATTGGGAAAAACAGACACGCACCTCCCAAACAGGTTCAACAATCACAAGATAGTCTCACAGTTTTGGTTTTGGGATTGTACGAGGGGTGAAAAGATCCCACACGCAAGTTCCAACTGCTCAGATTGAGGATGTACCGCTATCTCCCAAATCGACACAGAATTTTTACCACCTTTAGGGTTGTACCAGGGTATTCTTGTAGAGATCAGATGGGTTCACGCTCGGTCAGTCGGGTAGAATGGAGACGCCCCCCCCTCACATGGTTCATCTTGGCTATTATATTTGCATGCATCAGGGTTAACACTTGTCACCCTGGGAACTACATGCGTTCCCACTACATGCATCCCTTTTGCACGTTTTCCCCTTGCCAGGAACTTAGGCTAAAATAAAATACACATGTCTTTTTGGGAATAATATTAAAATATTAATCCCAGGCTTAATCCCCCTAGGTTTAGCCCCTAGGCTCAACACTTAGCCCCTTTTCCCACCTTCCAGCCCCTAATCCCTTGCCCATTCTGTAGACGCTCAGTCCCCCTTCACTCATTCATCGTGGTCGGTCTGCACCTAGCGGTGTTTATATTTTTTTATTAATCTTTCTGCATACATACAAGTACAACAATAGGCTCCTGGCCTTCAACACTTAGGCTCTCTGGCCTAACAAACACATAAGCCTACCAGCTTATACGAAACTTGGCTCACCAGCCTATAGAACATGTTTACAATTCATTTCATATATCATGATTTGCAATGGGGCTCAGCCTTGGGGACACTACAATCCCCCTTCCCTTATTTTTGCGCTGTCCTCAGTGCAACTTACACTGCCTCTGCAAGTCTTTCAAAATTTTCAAAAAAGATGCGGGTACTTACCTTTACAAGCTCTATAGCTCGATTCCGGAGCTGTTTGCTTTTCCTGTCCAATATGCGCACAGGATGCACTTGCAGTACACCTTTTGGTTCCACCTGGATCATAGTCCAATCGATAACATGATTAGCATCAGGTACATATTTCTTAAGTAGTGAAACATGAAACACATTATTTATAGTCATAGATGCAGGTAATGCAAGCATGTATGCAACTGGCCCAATCCTTTCCAGGATCTCAAATGGCCCACAAAATCTTGCTGCCAACTTGGTGCAACTTCCCAACTTCAGGGAACTCTTGTTAGTTTTCACTTTCAGGAAAACATGGTCACCCACTTTGAATTCTCTATGGGTTCTGTTACTATCAGCGTAACTTTTCTGTCTGTCCTGGGTAGCTTTCAGATTATGTTTGATTTTTATCATTTGATATCCATCTCTTTGAGTAGTTCAGGTCCAACTACTGTTCTGTCAACTAGATTATCCCAGCTCACTGGAGTGTTGCACTTTATTCCATAAAGCGCTTCAAACAGGCTCATCTTCAATGATGCATGATACCCATTATTGTAGGCAAATTCTACCAAATGCAGGTAGTCTTCCCACCTTGATGGTTTATCCATCACATACATTCTCAACATGTCTTCTATTACTCTTTTCACTCTCTCTGTTTGTCCATCAGACTCGAGATGATATGCTATGCTAAAGTTCAGATTCGTTCTGAAACCTTTGAACAATCCTTTCTAGAAATTCGAAGTGAACTTCAGGTCTCTATCAGACACAATTGTCTTAGGAATTCCATGCAAGCGTGCAACTTCTTTTAAGAAGATATCAACAACATCTGCTGATCTGTGGGTGGTTTTTAGTGGAATAAAATGGGCAGCTTTAGTAAGCTTGTCCACCACCACCATGATTGAATCATGTTGCTTGCTTGTTCTGGGCAATCCTGTGATAAAATCCATTGTTACCACGTCCCATTTCCATTCAGTAATAGGTAAAGACTGCAGCAACCCTGCTGGGTGCCTATGCTCCGTCTTAACCTTCTGGCACTCCATACATCTAGCAATGTATTCAACAATTTTTTTCTTCAAACCTGGCCAAAAATAATGGCCTTTGACTACTGCCACAGTCTTCTGATATCCAGGGTGTCCAGCATAAGCCACGCTATGCATCTCCTTTAGAATTGCCAGCTTCAATTCTCGGACATTAGGTACATACACTCTGTTTTTATACAGAAGTAAACCATTAGTTCCCAAGGTGTAACTTTCCTTGGTCTGTGGTCTCTCACACTACTGTAGCTTTGCTACAAGACTTTTCTACTGCAAATCAACATTTGCAGCTTCCAAAATTCTGTCTTTCACCTCAGTTTTGTACATGCTAATGGCTGTAGCATGTAATTCGTGCACTTTTCTGCTGAGTGCATCAACCACCTTATTTTCTTTCCCTTTGACATACTTGATATCAAAGTCATACTTGCACAGAAACTCCAACCATCTGATTTGCCTCGCATTTAAAGTCGACTGATCAAATAAATACTTCAACCCGTTGTGGTCTATTCTTAATTCAAATCTCCTTCCCATGAGGTAATGTCTCCATTTCCTCAAGGTGTGGACGATTGCTACCATCTCTAAATTGTGAGTGGCATAGTTCTTCTCATGTTCCTTCAACTTCTGGGATTCATAGCAAACTACAAATTCTTCTTGGCTGAGGACTCCTCCCAGCCCCTCCTTACACACATCTATGCACACTACGTAATCCTTGTTTGGATTTGCAATCTTCAGGATTGGAGCACTAGTTAGCAGCTACTTCAATCGTTGGAAGCTACTCTCACATTCTTCAGTCCACTGGAACTTCTTCCCCTTCCTTTGCAAGGAAGTGATATCATGCACTATCCTTGAGAATCCGGCTATGAACCTCCTATAATAGGCTGCCAGACCCATAAAATATCTAACTTCTGCCACATTCCTTGGCATTGGCCATTCTCGAATGGCCTGTACCTTCTCAGGATCCACAGTGATCCCTTCTTCAGATATTATATGTCCCAAGTAATGGATCTACCTTTGGTAAAATGAGCACTTGCTCAGTTTTGCCTACAGCTGGTGTTCTCTCAACACCCGCAGCACCATTCTCAGGTGTTGTTCCTGTTCTTCCCTTGTCTTGGAATACACCAAGATATCGTCCAAGAAGACTATGTCAAACTTGTCCAGATAATTTCTGAACACTCCATTCATTAAGCACATAAAGACAGCAGGCGCATTGGACAATCCAAATGGCACCACTATAAACTCATAATGACTGTACCTTGTTCTGAAGGCGTTCTTGCTAATGTCCTCATCTTTTATTCTCACTTGGTGATATCCAGATCGGAGATCTATTTTCGAAAATATTTCCGCATCCTTCAACTGATCGAAAATATCATCAATCCTCGGCAGAGGATACTTGTTCTTGGTAGTGACCTTATTCAACTGCCAAAAATCAATACACAGCCTCAATGTCCCATCTTTCTTCTTCATGAATAGGACCGGGGCTCCCCACGGTGACACACTGGGGTGAATGTAACCTTTCTTTAGCAGCTCTTTAAGATACAATTGCAACTCTTTCAGCTCTGGTGTACTCATTCTGTAAGGATCTTTCGAAACTGGAGTTGTTCCAGGCATCGGATTTATAGAAAAATTGATGTCCCTCTTCAAAGGTAGTCCAGGAACCTCCTGAAATATGTCCTTAAATTCTTTGAGTACCTTGTGGTTTTCCCCATTTGAGACCACATCTTGGAATACTTCTTCCACCCGGGCTGCAAATAATTGACAGCCTTTCTGGTAACATTTCTTCAGCTGCATGGCTGAGATTTCTCTAACAGCCATGGCTCTAGGAATTCCTTGGATTGTTACCTGATTTCCCTCTTCTTCCAGACATGTGAACCTCTTGTTACAACAATCCAGAAGGGCATGGTGCTGGTCCAACTAGCCCATCCCAATTAAGCAGTCATATGAGCCTAAAGGAAAAATGTTCAGTTCAGCCTTAGTGCTCATTCCTTTCATGTCCACTGAACATGACTTAATCAATTCAGTGACCTTCCTCTTGGTCCCTGTGGCTAACTGCACTAACCAAGACTTCTCATGTTTTCTCTTCATTAGATGCAAAATTTCCACCACTCTAGGATCTACATAACTATGGCTAGCCCCTGAATCAATTAAAATAACAAGTGGTCAGTTGTTGATCATACCTTCCACTTCAATCATGTGCGATTGAAATTCCGCTTGCTTGTTGTCCAGGAATGCGTAGATCCTTGGCATTCTGCTGCCCAAATCCTCCAGTGTTTCATCTTGTTGAACAGTATGTACAGTTCTTGCCTTACCATTTTTATGGGGACAATCTTTGTACTTGTGGTTTCCTTGACAGCCCCAACACTGAATGGGCGCCAGTCTCTATCTTTGTGCACCCTCTTCAGTCCTTCTCGGCTCACTAAACGATGGTTGTTCCTGACGACTGTTTCTGAAAAAGGAAGGCTTGTCTCCCTTTGGTCTMTGTTCTTTCTTAAACCTCTTCTGGTCATCCCAAGCCTTTCGAAAGGTAAGCTTTTCTCTTTGTTGTTCGTATAAGCATTTTTCCCATCTTATTGTTTCTTCCATAGTCTTAGGATCATCATATTGAATCTTGTCACCAATGGAAGGTGGCAGTCCACTCAGATACCTCTGAATTTTAACATCTTCGTCTTTGATGAATGGAACATACTTCAATAGTTCTAGAAAACTTCGTTCATACTCATCAATGGTCATACTGCCCAACTTGAGTTCGAAGAACTCCTTCATCTTTCTGTCATAGTATCTTTTAGTCAGGTATTTCTTCTCGAAATACCTCTTAAATTCCTTCCAAGTGTCCTCTTTCTCTTTGATGTGTTGCACCTGCATAAACTGATCCCACCACATGGATGCTTTCCTTTCAGTTGATACATTGCAATTCTTCCTTCTGCATGGGCAAAATAATTCTGCAATTGGAAGTATTTCTTCATGCCAAGAAACCATGTCTCGACATCTTCCTCCTTTTTATGTTCTCCATCGAATGTTGGAGGCTTAATCTTGTTCATCTCTCCTTTCAATTTCTCCCTTCCAGATTTTCGATGTTTTCTGGTAGGGGATGGGCTTGAACTACTCTGTGTCTTACTGTCAGAATGTCTTTGGGAGAGACTAATATGTCAGCTACCACTCCTCGACCTACTTCTTCTCCCATGGGTTCTGCGACTCTCCGTCATACTTGAATCTCTTCCTTTCTCGAGTTTCTTCTCTATTCCTTCCAGACTCTTCAAAAATTTTAACTTTAATGCACCCTGCCGGTCCCTGACTTTCATGAGCTTTTGGCTATCATCTCGGCGAGCCTTGGCCTCTCTTTGCAATCCTTCAAGGATTTTCATTATGTGTTCTTCCTTATCCTTCTCCTTTCCATGTCCATTGGAGTTCGATCCTTCAACTCCGAGGTTAACATCATTTCCTTCCTATTTGTCTTCTATTTCAGGGTTAATCTGCACTTTTCCCCACTCCATACTCGGCGTTGGTTAGCTAGAATCCTAACCTTCGTTGAACTCTACACACACACTGTGCAATTCAATTTGAAGTTTGTTAGTCCATTAAACCTTCATGAGCAATCCACAATATTTATAAGCCAGTTCGAACAAAATAAAAGACATTTCATTTTAAATAAGTTTCTTGAACTAGAAGTATTATGTATCTCTTCCATTTCTTTTCATTTTGCGGAAATTTCCCAACAGTTCTTGCACTCGTCAGTATTTTGCAATATAATGCGCAGACGACTCGAATTTCGTCGAACCTTTATTTTCTTGACAATTCCTCATCTTTCGTGACAATCGATTTTAAGAAAGTGTTTTGATTTCATGAATTTTTTGAGCTCTGTTCAGCTCTGTATTTTTTGGGTGTTTGAAACTTCAATTTTTGGTATTTTAGGAATTTAGGGTTTTTGGTACTCGGGAGTTAATTATACAGTGACTCTCCACCTCTTGTCATTTCAATTGCCGAATTCTGAAATTCCGATTTACTTTACCCTCCGAGCCCACAGCACAACTGTCACCCTCTACCATAGTGGTACGTGGTGTTTTTCGGAGGGTCCTCGTCACCTTCGGTGATGTCATTAGGGTCCCACCACTCTTTCCTTGTCTTCCCACTCGCTGGCACGTGGTACTCTTCATGTGTCTATGTGGCACATCTCCCGATTGAAGCCTCGGGTGTCGAGGTTTCATGATCCCCGACGACATGAGTTCCTGTCCTCACGAACTCCCGATCCCCGATTTGTCGATGCACCTTTTTTCCTTAGCCCCCCCATGGCTATGTCGAGGTCCATGTGACCTCTATCCCATGACCATAGTCAAACCTCTCATGAGGTTTCGGACTTCGCGAATCCAAAGTGCATAAACACCTTGTCACCAGGATCCCCGATACCTTGATGACCCAAATACCGATAGACGTCTCCCCTGTCAGGATTTTTCCCGATGACTCCAATGGCTGCCACTTGTCCACATCACCGACTCCGCTGTGGCCCCATGCTATTTCCTTAGCCTGTTGGGATATCGCATTTCACGATTTCAAGTTGCAAGATTATCCTATCCTCAGGATCTCTAATACGTCGATTTCCGACTCTCTTCGGATTTCTGAAACGCGTCCCAAATGATGGATGGTTTAGGTCAACCCTCGAGTTTCTCTACTTTACAAAACCATGAACCTTCACTTACCGAAACTCCGATGACCACATTCCCGATCTAGATGACCACACGACACATGCCTTCCATCTTTCGGATGGTCTGGATCTATTTCGAAACTTTCGCCCCTAGTCTCAGAGGTTTAACCTTCGGACATCTCTCGACAGATCCTACGGCTGACGGGTTTTCCGGCTGAGATCTGACGGCTCAGACGGTTCCTAACTGATTCAGAATTTCGCATATCGCGATTTTCCCACATTCCTATGTATTTCAAAAAGGAATTTTAATTCCTACGCACAGTTTTCCAAATCCGATGGTCACGAGGGCTCGCCTTCCCTCTTGAACAGATCCTAAGGTTCTAACACCATTGGTGTAGAGGCCTGTCTCCCCATGGCCATAGACCACACCAACTGCGTCTTCACCCGCTGCTATACTTCCTGAGCTCGTAAGCGCGGTCAAGCAACTACTTGACACTCTGAAACAAACCAAGGTCCGAAATTGGCCATTCCAGGCCCAATTTCCTTCACATTCTCGGTCCAATGACCACTCCACTGGCCCATCTAGGCTCAGCATCGAAACCTTGGATCTGATATAAATTTTTAACATACCCCTTTCTTGAATCTGGGCTTATAACCGCTCTGATACCAATTTGTAGTGTACCTTTTTGCCTACCCAGAGCTTATAACTCACTAGGTAACATTCTGTACACACACTTTCACATAATTCGTACAGGCATTATATAATCACATGCATTCAAGTAAAGAAATACATTTGACTCAGAGTAAAACATATAATTTACGGCTACAATGAAACAATCCATAGCATTTAACAATAATTCATATACACAGCGAAAAACATGGTAATTTATGTAGCACAGTCATGCAAAATGTGATAAAAACTTAGCTAGATACTTATCTTGTAACAGTGGTGAAATCCACCAACCAAGTGCAGGCCTTCCATGAACCTCCCAGCCTTAGACCGCACTTCTCATCATCTCAACAATGGGTCACCCCCGAGCTGGGACTGAGCTCCACCCCAAGGCAAGGAATCCTAGGCTAGGCTGAGGTTACAAGGAAAACAACACAAAAATATCTAGAAGGATTCTTCCCAAAGATGCCATCTTACGCCCACTACTACCAGACTCTCATTCCCCACATGCCTGTTCCACCCGAGAGTATACACCTTCACACGCACAGTCCATCGGTGCTAACCTCCCTCTCTGGGTCTCAACAACAGGCTGGATTAGGAATTCTCAGAGCTCGTAGCTGGTGCTGGGCACTCTCTGGAAGAACCACTTCCCAGCAAACTCTTTCACCTGGAAAGAGTTGCTCATAGGCCTGACAACCTACCTCTTCCAACCACAGTCGCCTCCCTCACTAGAAGAGAGGTCATACACAAGCTCAGCATGAGCTTACTCTGGCCAGTATGCCACAAGCAGTCCAGCACTACGTGGCCGCAACAGCCAATTGGGAAAAACAGACACGCACCTCCCAAACAGGTTCAGCAATCATGGGATAGTCTCACGGTTTTGGTTTCGAGATTGTACAAGGGGTGCAAAGATCTCGCGCGCAAGTTCCAACTACTCAGACTGAGGATGTACCGCTATCTCCCAAATCGACACAGGATTTTTACCACCTTCAGGGTTGTACCAAGGTATTCTTGCAGAGATCGGATGGGTTCACACTCAGTCGGTCGGGTAGAATGGAGACGCCCCCCCCTCACATGGTTCATCTCGTCTATTATATTTGCATGAATCAGGGTTGACACTTGTCACCCTGGGAACTGCATGCATTCCCACTACATGCATCCCTTTTGCACGTTTTCCCCTTGCCAGGAACTTAGGCCAAAATAAAATACACATGTCTTTTTGGGAATAATATTAAAATATTAATCCTAGGCTTAGCCCCTAGGCTCAACACTTAGCCCTGTTTCCCACCTTCCAGCTCCTAATCCCTTGCCCATTCTGTGGATGCTCAGTCCCCCTTCACTCATTCATCATGGTCGGTCTGCACCTGGCGGTGTTTATATTTTTTTATTAATCTTTCTGCATACATACAAGTACAACAGCAGGCTCCTGGCCTTCAACACTTAGGCTCCCTGTCCTAACAAACACATAATCCTACCAGCTTATACGAAACTTGGCTCACCAGCCTATAGAACATGTTTACAATTCATTTCATATATCATGATTTGCAACGGGGCTCGGCCTTGGGGACACTACAATACCTTTCCAACGGGATATCATACACCTAAAACAGAGATTGTATGCCAAAGTTATGACCCCGGGAAGTTAATGTACTAACTTACCCAAACGGGGCCCACATGACTTTTGGCGCTTCATCTCCTAGGGTTAGGTTTTTGGATGTCCGGGGTTTTTGGAATTCCTGTTTATTGTAAAATGCCTTCAAAGCCTCGTTGTAATCATCTTCTTTCAAATGAACGCAGTAGTCACATCTCTTCTCGGAGATAAGACACCACCATTCAAGCAACCTAGTTTCCGCTGCATTTTACAGTTTCATCTTATTTCATTATTGAATAGAAAACCAATTTTATTGTATCTCTGTTATTTTGTGTTAAGAATCTGTATTCATTTCGTAATGCTCATAAAATTCGGATCACTTTCTATATATGGATTTGATGAATCTCTCTCCCTTTGACATCAATGGAAAAGGAAGCTGCTCATCAGGGATTTCCCCCCTAACTGAAGCTTACTTAGGGCTTCTCCCCATGACCGAGCTCTTCCTAAAACTGCTCGCCCAACTTGAACTATCCTTTTTATGGTGCTTCCTCGTGTAAATATAAGACATATAAGATAATCATTCAAAAGCATTCATTTTGGAGTATAAATTACTCCGAGTCTCTGGCGAAGATACTCAAAGGATTCCCTTGGAAGTGGTTTTGTGAAGATATCTGTAAACTATTCTTTTGTTCCCATATATTCAACTCTGATTTTATTCTCTGCATCTAGTTCCCGTAGAGAGTGATACTTTATTGGAATGTGCTTCATCTTGGAGTGCATCATTGGATTCTTTAAGATACTGATAACGCTTGTATTATCACAATATATTGGCATGGGATCATCAAACTTGACCTGTATATCTGTCAGAGTTTTTTTCATCCATAGAACCTGTGTACAACATGTTGTTGCTGAAATATACTCTGCTTCGATTGTAAACAATGATATTGATGATTGTTTATTTCTTATCCAAATACCAAACACTCACCCAAGTAGAATGATTCTCCACTGGTGCTTCGTCGGTCATCAATGCAACCTGCCCAATCCACATTTGTATATGAAATACATGATAGATCCTTTGATAGATATATGATAGATACATGATAGATCATACATGATAGATCCTTTCAATGCAACCTGCCCAATCTGCATCTAGTGTAAACTACAGGATGTGAAGTGCAATGAGCAAAGATATTAATCCATTCAAGTAATCTAATACACCACATACCCAA
>ML822601.1:173977-189755 GCA_009831015.1 Picea engelmannii | reverse complement strand
TATATATATATATATATATATATATATATATATATATATATATATATATATATATATATATATATATATATATATATATATATATATATCCCACTACAAAAACCTTTATGAAAATGTTCTATTAAGAGATCCTCTGTGTGTGTGTGTGTGTGTGTGCACGTAAAACCCTTGTATTAAAACCATATCATTTTTGTGAATATGTTCAACTGTGAAATCCTTAATACTAAAACCATATCATTTTTCTGATAATGTACCATTAAGACAACCTAGAATCATATTGTTGAACAAATATTTTTTGGGATACAACTTTGGTAAAATCCTAAGTATATAAAAAGTGTGCAGCTAAGGTGCATCCAGAAGTACAATGCGCAATAAGAAAAATAAAGTAGGAAAAATAATAAAGAAGAGAATAAAGAGGGAGAAGAAAGCCAGAGAAAATGAAGGATGAAATATCGATGTTCTAAATATGGAAGGACGCACAAAAGCAGGAAGAATAGTAGGAAAAGTGCAAAAGTAACATGCATGTGGAAAAGCAAGTGAAAGCAACCCAAATAGTCAGTTAACTGGAGTAGTCGTGCATTGTAATAGGGTTTTGGGGGGAACCAAGTAGGGTTTTAAGCCCTAGATTGTATGTATAAATATGTTGTGGGTTGGGAGAATAAGAGTTCCTCTATGTGGTTATTCTTGGGTAGTATTGTGGAGTCAGTTCCAAACTGTCGAGAGTTCCTCACTGTCGAGATCTTGACTGTTGAGTTCTCTGCTAAGTATTGTATGGTTTTGTCTTGTTCCATTGAGGAGAGAATCAATGTTTGAATGTAAGAGATGATCCAGAGAGAGAGAGAGAGAGAGAGAGAGAGAGGCTTTCACTACATAGTGGCTAGGCTAGGAGAAGAGAGAGACAACTATGACATATCTTTGTAAGCGCAGTGTGCAAGCCTGAAGCAATTACCAAACACATAATAAAGAAGTCATTTGTTGTGGACATAGCCCAGAATTGGGTGAACCATGTTAAATCTGGTGTTAACTTTCTTTTTTGTGATTGTTTATGGAATCTATTTTGATGCATGTTAGAGTAGATTTATCTTATGCCTAATCATGGTACAATGGTTATGATTGTTACAATAATGATTTATTTAGTAATTTGGAATATAATGGTAATATGAACCTGAGATCAACTAAGTAATAACATAAGATCACTTACAGAATAACACACACATAACATATAATCGAGAATAAATAGAATAATTGTCTTACATTCCCTCACTACTGCAAAGACCCGGTTCTTGCAGTCCCAATAGATAGTTCGGGTGAGAATTCATCTCTGCAAGAAGGTGATGATGAAAGGACCAGTGTCTAAAGGGTTTTTTTGGTCAAATATATCTCGAACCTAGGGTCTTACAAACTGCACACAACACCAATAAATGGTTTTGTTGCGAGGACCCGAAATTTGCGATTAAGGGAATGTTTTGGAGGCTAACTAAGAAAGAGATATTAAAATGGTTTGAAAGGAAGGAACATGAATTTTCTCAACAAGAGAATATAAACCCTTCAATCGGTGAAAAGCAATGGATGCAAAGGTACGTGTATACAGAATTGCATGAAATTTTCTTTGGTGAATTTCCAATTATTTTGACTTAGTGGCTAGAAATATTAGTGGAGAATACTGGAAGTTATCGAACTGTAGCACCAAGGAATTGGACTCTTGAATTTGTAAGACAATTGAATTTTGTAAGTAACCCAACTACTCGTGCAATTTATTTTTGGTTGGATATCATGCTAGAAGGATATATTACAGAGTTTGCAGTAGATTGTACCCAATCATACAGTGTTGCAGAAAGGGACTTTTTCAAAGGTCCGCATGGAAGGTTCATGAAATCATTGGGTACATGGATAAATATGTTTTTGTGTGGCAAGTGCATGATGACAATGCAATATGACTTCCAAGGGGATTCACACATATAGGGGAACCAACAGATGACAAGAGGATAGTCTGACGATGAGAGAGGGAGCGATGAAGAAAGAAGGGATGGATTGAGGATGTAGAGGACTGAAGAAGGTATACTAGAGGATGAATATGAGTTTGGAGTATTGCATGGAGGAAGGAGGTACAAGAGGAGAAAAACTAGGACTGAGAAAGGATAGTCATGAAATGAGCTAGAGGGGAGAGAACCTTGCACAATAGCTCGAATCATGGAGATACCACATATAGGAGGAGAAAAAGAGGAGTTCCATTCCAATACAGTAATATAAGAAATGTTAAGTCCTATTGATATTGAGTCCTTTGTCGAATACATGACCCCATGTACATCACCACAATCATAGATAACAATTGAAGACTTATCAAAAACACTTATAGTTAGCAAGGGAGGACATAGTAGTAGCAATCAAAATAGTGGAAGTAGTGCATAGAGTCAAAGTTAACCAACATCGCCAAGAGGAGGGACTACACAAAGAAATATGGAAGGGGTATACAATACCCTTAGACTTCTTGAGTTCTAGGTATTTGGGTCAGAGGACCCGAAACAACATTTGTTTGTCTGTGAGACAATTTCGGCCGCTAAGAATGTCTAAGATGAGGCTATGAAGATTGCCCAATTGGCAACAAAATTTAGAGTTTGTACGCTAGTATGGTACATGAAGTTGCAGAGTACCACACCTATAGGGTACACAACCTTGGCATAGATAAGGCAAGCGTTGCTAAAATATTTCAAGAAACCAAATTTGGAATCACGGTACATTACATAACTGAAGGAGATTAAACAGGTGCAAATAGATTGGTATGGGATTTCGATCAATGGTTCAAGGACCTGATGGGAAGGCTGAATTTTCAGATCCTAGATCAACAACATCAAGAATGGTTTATTGCAGGACTTCTACCACACATTCGCAGACCATTGATTCAAAAAAATTTGTGTCGCAGCTCGAGGCACTGGAAATTAAAATGGAATTGGAATCATCCCCTATATGAGACAGTGGAGGAATGTCGCAAGTTCAGACACATTTGGATGATTTGATGATTCAACTGGAAGAACTAAAAAAAGGAAAGGAGAAATGTGAACAAGTATGGTGTACCAAGTGTAGGACTGAAGGCCATCACAAGGAAAAATGATTAGCATTCACACAGTATTTTGCGACTATAACATCAAATCCATTACCAAGAGGGGGGTATTGTGAGATATGTAAGAAATGGGGACATCATCCAGCTCAATGTCCATTCTTACAGAAGTATCAAAGTACACCAAGGAACTTGTTTTTTAATTTTTTCAATTCCGTTGGACATGAGCGGAAGGATTTCCATGCATTCGACTTGCTAAGGGAGTGCACTTAAGATATGTACAAGATTCA
Organism: Picea engelmannii; assembly: GCA_009831015.1. Lineage (NCBI taxonomy): Eukaryota > Viridiplantae > Streptophyta > Pinopsida > Pinales > Pinaceae > Picea > Picea engelmannii. The sequence continues at coordinate 186,410 of ML822601.1, read as the reverse complement.
AGAGGAGAATGTTGCAGTAGAAGGGGGTGGTCTGCAATATAATAATCAAAGAGGTTTCAATCTAGGGAATAGAAGAAACTTTGGTATAGGTTGAGGCAAAGGAAATTTTGGTAGGGGAGGAAGAGGAACGATAATATGTTATAATTGTAATCAACCGAGACACTTATCCCGTGACTGCTCAATTCAGTGTACAACATGCACATACTGTAGAGAACTGGATCATGCTAGAAAAGATTGTCCTCAACTAGTTGTGAAATGGCAGGCCAAAGGATACTAGAACCATAATCAAAAGCAAAATGTATAGAAAATATCAGTCGAAAAACACAATGAAGGACCAAGAATAGTAGTTGTTACATGCAGAGGAGCTAGAACAGGAGTCGATATGATGAGTGAAGGAAAAAATACTGAGCAATAGGTAAGGAATTCAGTAGGGCCTATGCCAACATTTGATCCTCAACAAGAAAAAAAGACATATCAGAGGGAAAGAAAGAAGTACTCAGATGGGATTGGGGAGTATCAACATCATCTGTGCCTCATGTAGAAGATCACATCATTCCGGAGAAACCAATTGGAAAGGTAAGAATGCTAAAAAAAATTATGAGAATTTGTGTAGAGATAATTAAAGATGAAATTGCATTGAGTACACTCTACGACATCATTGTTCACTACACATGAGGAAGGGAAACTCCCATCGCACAAAGGGTGGTGAATCAGGTATTGCGCAGGAAGAGGACGAACGAAGAATTTATATTCAATATGTAAATTGGGGAGTATGATGTGGATAATGTTATCTTAGACTTGGGGTCTGGCGTGAATGTTTTACCCAAGAAAACATGGGAGATGATCGAAAAACCAAATCTAGTATGGTCTCATGTCCAGTTAAGGCTCAGGAATCAACACAAAATAGTACTGATTGGTTGTTTGACATGAGGACATGTCAACATAGATGGGGTGCGCAATGTGGAAAACTTTGAGTTATTGAGATCATGGATGGCAGTCAACCGTATCTAGCATTGATAGGATTGGAATGGGATTTTGATAACTAGACGATCATTAAATTGAAGAGGTGGGAGATGATATTTGAAGTTGGATATTTGAATGTCACCGCACTCTTGGACCCATCAGAAGGAAAGAGATACCTAGAGCCAGCAAGAGTAAATGGAATTGGCAACTTATATAACATGATTGCGTGGATGGATGATTATGTCAACCCTACTACAGGTGGTGTGATAAGTTGTAGAAGTATGAGTTCATGTGCATCAGAATTGGAGGAAGTTCTAGAGCATTGGAAATAGAGAATGCATGAAGTCTCAACTAGATGATGTGCATGCATAGCCTGATCCTTGTGTTGGATTGGAAAATATATATGTGATCCACCCAGGTACGATGGATTAACTGATATAAGTTTGTTTGTGAATGTATTTGAATTGGAGGCACCTGAACAACAAAGGTTATTAGCACTAGATGTTTTCCTAAAAGCAACTCCATCCATATGGTGGGTTGCACACAAGGAAGGAATGAAAGACTGACCACAATGCAGAAGGATAATGAAAGTAAGGTTCAGGAAAATATTGTAAAAATGTATACATGACATAGTGATATAGCAGGTCATGTGGAGCAGTGTAGGAATTTATGGAGTTTGTTACCAGAAAAAAATGGACGCACAAATTTATACATACCCTAGACACAATTCCAAAGACCTGGTATTTGGAATTGGAAATGCACAGAAAGACAACAAAATGGGAAGAGTTGACTCAGAGGTTCAAAGTCACGTTTACATTTGAACATGAATCACCAACAATAGTTGCAACACTACAGGTTATTCGAACTAAAATTTTATCAGAGGAAGGGTCAACGAAGGTAGTACCACTATGAAGTGCATACATAGCCAACATAATTGTTCATGAGTATTGGAGTGCTATAATGTGGCTAAGGAATAATATGATGAAGAAGATCCTAGGAATGTCCAAGTACTTGAAAAAAAAAGGAGAACATGCAATATAAGGGCTAGATCTTGAGTTTGTCTCATACACACAGCCTACAAAGACATGAAATATAAATATTGGGACGACATAGAATTTAAAGTTATCACAGATAGGATATTACTGGAGTGATGAAATAGTCGAGAAGATTGCAGTCTTGTTGCGCAAATATCAAGACCTATTCCCAACGAAATTTTTAGAGATGAAGGGGATAGCAAGGGACTTAGGTGAGATGAATATTCTGTTGAAACTTGATGCTAAGACAGTACGACATCGAACTTATAGGTTAAATCTAAAGTACAAATTTAAGGTGAAAGTTGAAATAGACAAGATGTTGGACGCAGGACTCATTCAACCTATAGAGGAATCATAGTGGTTCAGTCCAATGGTAGTGTAGGACAAGAATATGGGAGGAATCAGGATCTGCGTGGATCTAAGGAAACTAAATGACTTGTGTTTACATGACCCATTCCCAACACCATTAACAGATGAGGTACTAGAGAACGTAGGGGGGAAATAAACTTATTATTTTATAGATGGATTTTTAGGGTACCATTAGATAAAAAATGCGCAGGATGACCGACACAAGACTAATTTTTTGACAGAGTGGGGGATTTATCAGTATACAATAATTCCCTTTGGACTGAAGAAGTCCCCTGCAGTATTTTCCAGAGTTGTGATGTTTTGGTTTGAGAATATAGTCACAAGGTTTGGATGTTCATGCATATACTAAGTGATCAAGGAATGCATTTTATGAATAAGACAATTACAACACTGAATGAGGAGTTCCAAATTATTCATCAGAAGAGTACTCTGTATCATCCTCATGGTAATGGAACAGTGTAATCTTTCAATAAAATCTTGGACAATTCCTTGACAAAAAATTTCAACGTAGGGAGAGACGATTGGTACATAAGAGTTCTTATAGTGTTATGGGCTTATAGGAATACAATAAAAAATTTGACAGGACATACACCCTTTAGGTTGGTCTTTGGGAAATAAGAAATGATGCCAATGGAGTTTATTCTACCCATCCTACGCATTGCAACGATCACTGATCTAGTGGACTTTGGCACAATAGAGGAGAGATTGGCACAATTAGTATAGCTTGAGGAAGATCTGTTTGTCACAGGTTTCCATCAACAAGATCAGAAGGAAAGAGAGAAGTCATGGCATGATTGACACATTAAACAAAAAAAGTTTCAAGTAGGATATTTGGTATTACTCTATGACAACAATTTCATGCAACATTCAGGAAATTTTAGAATGCACTGGTTAGGACCTTATGTGATTCATCATGTAATAAAGACAGGTGATGCACAGTTGGAAACCATGAATGGAGAAGTCTTTGGAGGAATGGTGAATGGAAGTCAGTTGAAACTCTATAGAGACAACTGATAGTCTGCACAATAATTTGGGTTATGCTAGACCACATGTATCATAGTAGTTGTATTATAGTAGGAAGGAAAAACATCGAAAAACAAATAAAAAGTAGAAAAAGGAAGAAAAACAAAAGAAAAAAATTATAGAGTACTAAGGAAGAAGAACTTGTCAGAAGGAATGGTTATCGTGCATCAGGATCGAACTACGCCAATTCAGGAAACAATACACAGAAGAAAAATATTGTGAAGCAAATAGATGAAAAATAAAGAACTATTATGCAGTTTGGCACTGACAAGACCATTGGAAGCATTAAAGAACAGGAATGGCGATGATAATATGGGAATGACATATCATAAAGATGTCGTATAATATTAAATGGTAAAATCCTTTGGAAATCACGACAAATTGGAAGTACAATGGAAAAATCACACGACAGATTTGGTAATGAAGATGCATTTATTTAACCATTCTTCAACCCCGTTGGCAGATTGGACAAGTTAGTTAAGGCATGATGAGACATTCATAGTTGGAAAGAAGGAACAAAAACAATGGAAGGTCTCTAAGCGTAAGTCATTTTTGCATGCAAGAAAGATTGAACCAAAAAAAAACAAAGTGAACCCAAGTTATTTAAAGCCGAGCTACAACTACCAGAGAACAACCACAAATATAGTAAAGAAATCGGTCATAGAAAACAATGGCCCCACCAAAAGTTGGAGCGTCATCAACAGCAGCGTGAAAAATAGTAAAAACTCTTGGTAGTTACACCAGAGGTTGAGGAAGTACCCAAAGCTTCAGATTCGGTTTCACAAGAAAGCTTCCATAGAGATTATATTCCACCAAATAAATACGATGCGAGACCAATCAATGTATCAACAAATGGGAAATACATGCTAGAAACATCACTAGTTCCACCTGGTGTAAGCATTGAAGGAGATATGCTCGGAAAGGTTGTTGACCTCAAGTTCATGGATCATGACATTACTGATGAGTGAAAATTCCCAGAGATGGATAGGGAAAAATATGTATGCTCTAAGAGTGTACCAGGCACAACAACGATAGTGTTGGAGACACAAGTGTGGGAAATAGGGTTGGAGAAGTCGGGCATGCTAAACTTGATGGATATCCCACACTTCTAATGCAGTCTAGAAATTAATGCTTGTGTGAAGGTACTACTTAGATGCATCCATGGGGGGAAATTATGGATTGACCTCCCAGTGTCAATTGATACCATGTTGATTTCGCGAATTGGGCTCGCAAAATCGGGGGAGGATCTGACCATTTTTTTCAACAATACAGGAGAGAGATCCCTCTCAGAATCAATGAAGGAAAAGTTCTATACTTTCAGGGGGGAAAGGGAATTAGATGTTAAAAAAATCAATTATGACAATGATATATTTGCAATGCAGATCTTGGCTTGCAAGTTGTTACACAAATGTAGGAAGGATGAAGTACCGGTTGCAATAATTGCAGCTACAGAAAAACATGTTAGAGGTGTTCAAATGAACCGGGCCACCCTTTGGGTGAACCAATTTTTGCAAGGTTGTATTGATTCCCATGAAAAGGGCACATAATTTCAATGTGCATGGTTGTTGATTTTGATTGCGTGGTCAGATGACAGGAACCAGGATACTGCCAACACATGCAAACAATTGGTAGAAATAATAGAGCCGCTCGGTATGCCAAATTGTGGAATACAGAGATTAAGAGAAGACAACATGACAACAATGCCACATTTTTTATATACCTGGAAAATATCAAGTATCTAATCGAACAAACACCACACATATCAACCGAGACAATGGAAACATAGAAGGATATCAAGTGTTTCAAAGAAGACATGCACCATATGTATGTGCAAGAAAGGAAGGACCCAGTGATCCAGTGGTTTCCAACCAATTATAGGTTGACATCGGAAGATGTATGCCAAATTGTGAATGAATGGGAAGAGGGGTGGAAAACCCCAGCAGAGAAAATGAGGCACCCAGAAGATGAATAAGAGTAAGATAAGAGCGATGAAGAACCAAATAAGGAGCAAGGGAATGATAAAAAAATGGCCCAGGAGATATGCCCAACTCATCCACAACAAAAGTTCAATATATAGTTCCCACAACAGGAGTCAAATAAAAGGATAAGGGGAAGAAACCATAAGGAGGGGCGTGTAAGAAGACTAAAGCACACAAGGAACCCCCCATGTATGCTTTAACCAATGATTATATGGACCACATAGGCTACCAAGTATGGGACATCATGGAGGAAATCATGGAGGAGGCAACTAGGAAGCAAGAAGATCAACAATAGAGACTGCATGATTAGTTGGAAACACTCCAACAAATCTTAGAGACAACTAGCATAACAAGAGAACACAAGACCGAGGGAGGAACATCCATAATTCCAGGAAAGGAAGTAGAGAGTGCACATCCGGTCTTAACCCAGTTCACAATCGCTCATAAAACACTCCAAATTGATATGGAAGCACTTGAATTTCCAACGTCTAAATTAAAAGAACAAGTGAATGCGCTAGGAAACCTTAACATAGTGGTATCGAGGTTGTCGATACAAAGATTAAAATACTTGTAGATAGTTTTATTGAAAGAGATTAAGAGTCGAGGAGATGAAGTACAATAGGAGATGACAAAAATGATGGATGAAAGGGCTCAACTGTAGCAACAATATGACATTGTGCTCCAATAGAAGAAGGAAGTTGAAGGCCGAGTGGAGGAATTAATGAAGGACAAAATGAGGCCGAGGAAAGGGTAAATAAAGTCATCCAGGAAAAGGATGAAGCTAAAACTATAGTGTAGAAAACAAAACCAGTCGTACATAAATTATACAAGTCAATTCCATAAGTCCCGATAGTAGTCGAGACTACTATGGAAGAAAAAGTACTGAAGATTGGAGAAGTCATCAAGGAATTCCAAGAAACTATTGAGGATATACAGTTGAGAAGCATTCTAGGCATGCCACTAGAAGTCAGAGAAGGAAGAGAGATAATGGTGATGACAACAGTCGCTAACATTAACAAGATAGAAGAAGAGTGTGCCAAACTCTGTGAGGAGAGCGCGTAGATTTGGATAGACTTAGTGGAAGATACTGAGATGAAGGTTGTATAGGCCAAGTTAAGAGAAGCATAGGAAACATACCAATAAGCTTCAGATAAAATAACTACACTTCCACCAACGGAATGTATGACAACAATTTTGGCTCAGAGGAAGTCATAAGTATAAGTGGAGAAGATGAGGGATCAACAGAATATCCTTCAATAACACCTATGACCAATGCAAGAATAAGAAGTGAGGGTAATATGTGAGATATCCACTGCATGGGGAAAGTTAAAGCAAGCAGCTTATGAATCAGAAGAGAAACTTACAACCTTGACTATGCATGGGGGCCAAAGATATTGCAGAAACATAGGCAGTGATACTAAAAGAAGTAGAGGTAGAAAAGGAAACCTCCCAAAAGTTCATTGAGTCATGGAGGATCAGGAAACAAGCTTGAGTGGCTCAATACAAGCCACATGTGAGTGTTGGGGGCTTGTTGGACATGTAGTTTTGCAATACAATTTTGGTAAAATACTAAGTATAGAAAAAGTATCCAGCTGAGGCGCATCCAAAAGTACAGTGCGCAGTAAGAGGAATAAAGCAGAGAAAATAATAAAGAATAGAAGAAAGCAGGAGAAGAAAATGGGAGAAAAGGAAGGATGAAAACTCGATGCTCTAAATATGGAAGGACACACAAAACCAGGAAGAACAACAGACGGAGTGAAAAATTAGCATGCAGGTGGAAAAGCAAGTGAAAGAATCCTGAACAACCAGTTAACTTGAGTAGTCGTGCATTATAATAGGGTTTCGGGGGGGACCAAGTAGGGTTTTGAGCCCTAGATTTTATGTAAAAATATGTAATGGGTTGGGATAATAGGGGTTCCTTCATTTGGTTATTCTTGCGAAGTATTGTGGAGTTTGTTCCAAACTTCCTAGAGTTCCTCACTATTGGGTTCCTGAGTGTTGAATTCTTTTCTAAGTATTGTATGGTTTTGTCTTGTTCGGATGAAGCAAGAAATTGATGTCTAAATGTAAGAGATGATACAAAGAGAGGAGGCTTTCACTATAGAGTGGCTAAGCTAGGAGAAGAGAAAGATAACTATGGCATATCTTTGTAAGCGCAGTACGCAATCCTAAAGAAATTACCAAACACATAATAAAGAAGCCATTCATTGTGGACGTAGCCCATAATTGGGTTAACCACATTAAATCTGGTGTTAGTTGTATTTTGTGTGATTTTTTATGGAATCTATTTTGATGCATATTAGAGTATATTTATCTTATGCGTAATCATGGTACAATGTTTATGATTGTTACAGTAATGCGTTATGCAATAATCTATAATATAATCGTAATATGAACCTGAGATCCACTAAGTAATAGAATAAGAGCACTTACGGAATAACATGCACAGAAAAATAATAAAGAATGAATAGAATAATCGCCTCTCATTCCCTCACTACTGTAGAAATCCAGTTCTTGCAGTCCCAAATGTGTTAACTATATTTTGTGTGATTGTTTATGGAATATGTTTTGATGCATATTAGAGTAGATTTATCTTATGTGTAATCATGGTACAATGGTTATGACTGTTAAATTAATGATTTATGAAGTAATCTAGAATATAATGGTAATATGAACCTGAGATCCACTAAGTAATAGAATAAGAGCACTTACAGAATAATGTGCACAGAATAGATAATCAATAATGAATAGAATAATTTCCTCTCATTCCCTCACTACTGCGGAAACCTGGTTCTTGCAGTCCCAATATATACCTTGGGTGAGAATTCATCTGGGAAAGAAGGTGATGTTGAAAGGGTTGGTGTCTGAAGGTTTTTTTTGGTCAAAGATAACTCAAACATAGGGTCTTACAAACCACGCGCAGTGCCAACATTCATCGTTGACATATGTCACCTACACTTACATGATTACCTTATTGTTCAATTACATTATCACCAGGATTTTTTTGAACCAAATATCCCATCCAATGAATGGTTCTCCACTTGAATTTCTAAGTTGTAACACTTTAACTAGTTAATCCATGAAGAATTAGAGGCTTGGTAAGTTGTGTTGTCCTTTTAATTTTTCCTTAACTTCTCATGACATCTATGAGAATGAAACTCCTTGTGGGAACTACCATGAACTTATGGTCGAAGCCACATACAAATAAATTACCCATTGTGTCACATACAAATAATTTCTCTTGGATAACACCATGTGAATGCCTCTGGCATATTGATCATTCAATTAGAGGATGATTCAAAATCTTAGATTTTCGAACCTTTCAACAAATTTTTATGCCTTCAAATATTGATCTAACTTGAGATGCACATTGAAAGTGTGTCATATACCTATGTTAATGTTTCATTCCTCAAAAATAACCACATAGACACCTTTGGTTTAATATTATTCTTAATATTCCATAAATCCTTCCACCACCAAGCATCCTCTTTTTGGCAAGTTCTATAATTCACCAAAAAGGAAGAGAAAAACAAATAGTTGATCCAATAAATTTAATAATTTACTCATCATTCTCTTCATCAACACCAACATTCAAAGCATTCAACCGAGTAATTGGTTTTTCCTTTATCTCTTCATAGGTTAGTTTCATTATCAATTATTGCTTTTACAATTTAGGGGCATGTTTATCAATGTGTTTGATTAGCGGGTCTGCTCGAATGGCACTACACACTTTATTATACAATTGTTCAAAGTTTTAGGATCTATACCTATCTTAATATACTAAGAAAACTGGGATTGGCACTTTGGAATTTCAATATGAATAGCCACCAGATTAAGAATGACATTTTTTTTATTGTTTTGGTTTGTACAATACAAGCATCTTCTTTAGTCACTTGGGAGGAAATGTGTTTCTATGAAGAGTCATTTTCCACCATGCCTTTTCATTGCTCAACACTATCCTATAGATCTATGTTATTGTGGTATAATAGAGATTAACTACCTTTATCATGGGAAAATGCTAATTTTATAATGGTCAAATTGTGATGCCTTTTTAGTCTCACCACTGTCAACATGATGGAACATCATTAAACTTGGTCAACAAACTTAATTTTAATGCTCTATGCCCATAAAAGTTTGAACTCGGGTCATTAACATGGAAACATTCCTTTTCAACCTATATACAACAACCCGATGGATATGCATGCACTTAAACTTTGTATTTAATGGAATTTCTTCTTAGGATGTGGAATAAATACAATCTTTTATATGATGTATTAAAATATTGTCAATTGATGTATTAAAATATTGTTATGATAAAATAATGCTTCTATCTCTTCAAGCATTCTATCTCTTCATAGGTTAGTTTCATTGTCAAGTAATGCTTATACACTTTAGGGACATGTTTCTCAGTGTGTATGGATGAAAAGGCTATTTGAATGACATCATGCACTTTCTTACAAAACTCTTAATTGTTTCAATTTCTATACCTTTCTTAATATATTAAGAAAACTGGGATTTCCACTCTAGAATTCAATATGAATAGCCACCAAATGAAGAATGGAATTGGTTTGATGTAAATTAAAATATTCTAATTTGATTAGCATAATTTTCTTGTGACACATACAATTGTCACTTTTCATACATTTGTAGCTTGGTACACATATATAATATATATGGATCGAGAGGAGTCATTACAATGTGAGCCTCCAATTATACCTCAAAAAACTTTAGGCAATCCAATGAAAGAAATAGAGAGACCCCTAGTTCGACAGGGACCCATATCTCATCAGGGATCCTTGGTTCAACAGAGAACCCTAGTCAGGAAGGGGAAACTAGTGAAGAAAGGGAGTTCAATCAAACAAGGAGATCTAGTTAGTCTCAAATAATGTCAAATTCATATAGATCTAGTCAAGCATCATGAGAGATAGCACAATCATCTACAAGTGATACAACAGGTGATCCATTACAAGTGATACAATCAGGAAAGATTGAACAAACATTCCACCCTCTCGACCAATGTACAACCATAGTCACATCAACAATGTATGACTAGTAAATTGCTTTTACTTTTGTATTTTTTTATATAAACTCAAGTGCATATGTACATGTTTTTGTGCAGTGTCATAACTATATGAAAATGTTTCTAAATGTGTAGAGGATTGGGACAATGTTGGGGGAAATAATGAAGCAGAGGGTGAATATCAAGCGAAGGGTGAGGTTGAAGGTGAATCAAAGGTGCATTTTCATCAAAATTAATATTACACCCATATTACCACCTATCCCTTAGATATTGGCAAGGAGCTTCCTTGGGAAGGAACTATTGAAGAACTGACCCTTCAACGTTGCACATCCTACCATGCAAAGTTGAAGAATGATCTCGAGCAAATGGATCTCCCTATTGAGAGCATACAAATCTTGGAGGTTGTTTTGCATTATTTTGGAAACTTAATTGATGTATATAAGAACCTTCGAACAAAAACCAATACTTTCATTGATTTGATGAGGAGATGCAAGCAAGCGGTGACAGGTCCTGATAAATGGATCGAAATAGAGAAAAGGGTATCAAAAGCGAAAGCAAAATCATATTTTAATTTTAAGAAAGGACCAAAGCGACCAATGTTGAAGGTGCACTATTTCAAGCACCCTAACATCAATATCCATATTTATGATCATTTTTTGCAGCATATGGAATATTTCCATGGAATTATGAGGTGCCATACTATTTTATGAGATTTATTTATGTGGATGTTTTTGAGAATATGCACCCATATTATACCGACCTACCATCCAAGTATTATGGTGTTTGGAAAGGTAAAAAAGTATAATCGGAGATGTGCATTTCGATATCCATCATTGCCTATACCTCCACCACCCTTGGTATCTCGTCCACCAAGGGTGGTTGCTTTACCTTCGGAGATGGAGGCCACTTCACAAATTGGCAAGGACGTGATGGATGCAATTGAAGATAATATAAATTCATCTCTTATTGTTATTGATGTTGGTTTGAACGAGTAGAGAGTGTGATCCAGTGGCGGTGAAAGATTTTTTATAAGACAAATGATGAGATAGACTGCATGAGCCTCGAAGAGGTACGGGCTTATGAAAATTTTTGTCGTTGTTGTTGGAAAGACTTAATTGGGCATGAGAAAGAGGGAATTCGATCTGTATGTATTACAAGCAAGTAAAATGTTTCATGCATTCGATGATAATTATTTTGTTATTTGATTCACTTCATCTCAAATTTTGAATTAACACAAAATGTTTATGTTCATTAATTGCAGTTCACTCATATGATAAATGATTCAACATCAGATTTTGAACTAGGTTCATTTGGAATGGGATATTTTGCAAAGGTTGGGAATTCATAGGTATAATTGAATGTTTAAAAAAAATTTAGTTATGAAAACTACAATGTCATTTCAAATTTTAATTTAAAAACAAAATGTCTTACAATTCAAATTTTCAAATCTCGGGATGGCAGGGTTAGTCTCATGTCTCAAGGGAGTTTGGGTATGGGGAAACCCTCTTGCATATTGGGAGATGTTTTGGTTGGTAGCTCACAAGTATTGCATGTTTCAAAGTTTAAAATTATGATTTCAAGTGTCAATCATTTAATCTTAATTCATTAAATTATTTTAAAATGTCCTATATGTACTCACACACACATATATATAAATATGTATTATAGGTGAACCAAGAGGGAATAATTTATAATGAATAAATTAGTATAGAGTTTGAAATTCTTTATTGTGTTAAGAAATTATATACTTGGGAAGTGTTCATGAAATTCATAGAAAGTATCTTATAATATACTATTGAAGTTGTATGGGTGTTTTGTAAGCTATAATTATTTTTCTGATTGAAATCATCATGAGGTTGGAAGTAATAGTTGTTGCTAGAATTGCATAGCTTGGAAAGGCTAGTCTTGTAGTATTGGTGCCTTTTTAATTAGAATCATCAAGGGGTTGGAAGTAATAGGTGATGAGCCTTGAGTTAGAAATGTGAGGAGATATGTCTTTGTGAGTTTTTTATTGGAAGTGAATAATATCAAAAAGGAGTAGGAGA
>ML822601.1:152989-173877 GCA_009831015.1 Picea engelmannii | reverse complement strand
AGAAGGAAAGAGAGAAGTCATGGCATGATTGACACATTAAACAAAAAAAGTTTCAAGTAGGATATTTGGTATTACTCTATGACAACAATTTCATGCAACATTCAGGAAATTTTAGAATGCACTGGTTAGGACCTTATGTGATTCATCATGTAATAAAGACAGGTGATGCACAGTTGGAAACCATGAATGGAGAAGTCTTTGGAGGAATGGTGAATGGAAGTCAGTTGAAACTCTATAGAGACAACTGATAGTCTGCACAATAATTTGGGTTATGCTAGACCACATGTATCATAGTAGTTGTATTATAGTAGGAAGGAAAAACATCGAAAAACAAATAAAAAGTAGAAAAAGGAAGAAAAACAAAAGAAAAAAATTATAGAGTACTAAGGAAGAAGAACTTGTCAGAAGGAATGGTTATCGTGCATCAGGATCGAACTACGCCAATTCAGGAAACAATACACAGAAGAAAAATATTGTGAAGCAAATAGATGAAAAATAAAGAACTATTATGCAGTTTGGCACTGACAAGACCATTGGAAGCATTAAAGAACAGGAATGGCGATGATAATATGGGAATGACATATCATAAAGATGTCGTATAATATTAAATGGTAAAATCCTTTGGAAATCACGACAAATTGGAAGTACAATGGAAAAATCACACGACAGATTTGGTAATGAAGATGCATTTATTTAACCATTCTTCAACCCCGTTGGCAGATTGGACAAGTTAGTTAAGGCATGATGAGACATTCATAGTTGGAAAGAAGGAACAAAAACAATGGAAGGTCTCTAAGCGTAAGTCATTTTTGCATGCAAGAAAGATTGAACCAAAAAAAAACAAAGTGAACCCAAGTTATTTAAAGCCGAGCTACAACTACCAGAGAACAACCACAAATATAGTAAAGAAATCGGTCATAGAAAACAATGGCCCCACCAAAAGTTGGAGCGTCATCAACAGCAGCGTGAAAAATAGTAAAAACTCTTGGTAGTTACACCAGAGGTTGAGGAAGTACCCAAAGCTTCAGATTCGGTTTCACAAGAAAGCTTCCATAGAGATTATATTCCACCAAATAAATACGATGCGAGACCAATCAATGTATCAACAAATGGGAAATACATGCTAGAAACATCACTAGTTCCACCTGGTGTAAGCATTGAAGGAGATATGCTCGGAAAGGTTGTTGACCTCAAGTTCATGGATCATGACATTACTGATGAGTGAAAATTCCCAGAGATGGATAGGGAAAAATATGTATGCTCTAAGAGTGTACCAGGCACAACAACGATAGTGTTGGAGACACAAGTGTGGGAAATAGGGTTGGAGAAGTCGGGCATGCTAAACTTGATGGATATCCCACACTTCTAATGCAGTCTAGAAATTAATGCTTGTGTGAAGGTACTACTTAGATGCATCCATGGGGGGAAATTATGGATTGACCTCCCAGTGTCAATTGATACCATGTTGATTTCGCGAATTGGGCTCGCAAAATCGGGGGAGGATCTGACCATTTTTTTCAACAATACAGGAGAGAGATCCCTCTCAGAATCAATGAAGGAAAAGTTCTATACTTTCAGGGGGGAAAGGGAATTAGATGTTAAAAAAATCAATTATGACAATGATATATTTGCAATGCAGATCTTGGCTTGCAAGTTGTTACACAAATGTAGGAAGGATGAAGTACCGGTTGCAATAATTGCAGCTACAGAAAAACATGTTAGAGGTGTTCAAATGAACCGGGCCACCCTTTGGGTGAACCAATTTTTGCAAGGTTGTATTGATTCCCATGAAAAGGGCACATAATTTCAATGTGCATGGTTGTTGATTTTGATTGCGTGGTCAGATGACAGGAACCAGGATACTGCCAACACATGCAAACAATTGGTAGAAATAATAGAGCCGCTCGGTATGCCAAATTGTGGAATACAGAGATTAAGAGAAGACAACATGACAACAATGCCACATTTTTTATATACCTGGAAAATATCAAGTATCTAATCGAACAAACACCACACATATCAACCGAGACAATGGAAACATAGAAGGATATCAAGTGTTTCAAAGAAGACATGCACCATATGTATGTGCAAGAAAGGAAGGACCCAGTGATCCAGTGGTTTCCAACCAATTATAGGTTGACATCGGAAGATGTATGCCAAATTGTGAATGAATGGGAAGAGGGGTGGAAAACCCCAGCAGAGAAAATGAGGCACCCAGAAGATGAATAAGAGTAAGATAAGAGCGATGAAGAACCAAATAAGGAGCAAGGGAATGATAAAAAAATGGCCCAGGAGATATGCCCAACTCATCCACAACAAAAGTTCAATATATAGTTCCCACAACAGGAGTCAAATAAAAGGATAAGGGGAAGAAACCATAAGGAGGGGCGTGTAAGAAGACTAAAGCACACAAGGAACCCCCCATGTATGCTTTAACCAATGATTATATGGACCACATAGGCTACCAAGTATGGGACATCATGGAGGAAATCATGGAGGAGGCAACTAGGAAGCAAGAAGATCAACAATAGAGACTGCATGATTAGTTGGAAACACTCCAACAAATCTTAGAGACAACTAGCATAACAAGAGAACACAAGACCGAGGGAGGAACATCCATAATTCCAGGAAAGGAAGTAGAGAGTGCACATCCGGTCTTAACCCAGTTCACAATCGCTCATAAAACACTCCAAATTGATATGGAAGCACTTGAATTTCCAACGTCTAAATTAAAAGAACAAGTGAATGCGCTAGGAAACCTTAACATAGTGGTATCGAGGTTGTCGATACAAAGATTAAAATACTTGTAGATAGTTTTATTGAAAGAGATTAAGAGTCGAGGAGATGAAGTACAATAGGAGATGACAAAAATGATGGATGAAAGGGCTCAACTGTAGCAACAATATGACATTGTGCTCCAATAGAAGAAGGAAGTTGAAGGCCGAGTGGAGGAATTAATGAAGGACAAAATGAGGCCGAGGAAAGGGTAAATAAAGTCATCCAGGAAAAGGATGAAGCTAAAACTATAGTGTAGAAAACAAAACCAGTCGTACATAAATTATACAAGTCAATTCCATAAGTCCCGATAGTAGTCGAGACTACTATGGAAGAAAAAGTACTGAAGATTGGAGAAGTCATCAAGGAATTCCAAGAAACTATTGAGGATATACAGTTGAGAAGCATTCTAGGCATGCCACTAGAAGTCAGAGAAGGAAGAGAGATAATGGTGATGACAACAGTCGCTAACATTAACAAGATAGAAGAAGAGTGTGCCAAACTCTGTGAGGAGAGCGCGTAGATTTGGATAGACTTAGTGGAAGATACTGAGATGAAGGTTGTATAGGCCAAGTTAAGAGAAGCATAGGAAACATACCAATAAGCTTCAGATAAAATAACTACACTTCCACCAACGGAATGTATGACAACAATTTTGGCTCAGAGGAAGTCATAAGTATAAGTGGAGAAGATGAGGGATCAACAGAATATCCTTCAATAACACCTATGACCAATGCAAGAATAAGAAGTGAGGGTAATATGTGAGATATCCACTGCATGGGGAAAGTTAAAGCAAGCAGCTTATGAATCAGAAGAGAAACTTACAACC
Source organism: Picea engelmannii (assembly GCA_009831015.1). Lineage (NCBI taxonomy): Eukaryota > Viridiplantae > Streptophyta > Pinopsida > Pinales > Pinaceae > Picea > Picea engelmannii. The sequence goes on along the minus strand of ML822601.1, from coordinate 170,273 downwards.
TTGACTATGCATGGGGGCCAAAGATATTGCAGAAACATAGGCAGTGATACTAAAAGAAGTAGAGGTAGAAAAGGAAACCTCCCAAAAGTTCATTGAGTCATGGAGGATCAGGAAACAAGCTTGAGTGGCTCAATACAAGCCACATGTGAGTGTTGGGGGCTTGTTGGACATGTAGTTTTGCAATACAATTTTGGTAAAATACTAAGTATAGAAAAAGTATCCAGCTGAGGCGCATCCAAAAGTACAGTGCGCAGTAAGAGGAATAAAGCAGAGAAAATAATAAAGAATAGAAGAAAGCAGGAGAAGAAAATGGGAGAAAAGGAAGGATGAAAACTCGATGCTCTAAATATGGAAGGACACACAAAACCAGGAAGAACAACAGACGGAGTGAAAAATTAGCATGCAGGTGGAAAAGCAAGTGAAAGAATCCTGAACAACCAGTTAACTTGAGTAGTCGTGCATTATAATAGGGTTTCGGGGGGGACCAAGTAGGGTTTTGAGCCCTAGATTTTATGTAAAAATATGTAATGGGTTGGGATAATAGGGGTTCCTTCATTTGGTTATTCTTGCGAAGTATTGTGGAGTTTGTTCCAAACTTCCTAGAGTTCCTCACTATTGGGTTCCTGAGTGTTGAATTCTTTTCTAAGTATTGTATGGTTTTGTCTTGTTCGGATGAAGCAAGAAATTGATGTCTAAATGTAAGAGATGATACAAAGAGAGGAGGCTTTCACTATAGAGTGGCTAAGCTAGGAGAAGAGAAAGATAACTATGGCATATCTTTGTAAGCGCAGTACGCAATCCTAAAGAAATTACCAAACACATAATAAAGAAGCCATTCATTGTGGACGTAGCCCATAATTGGGTTAACCACATTAAATCTGGTGTTAGTTGTATTTTGTGTGATTTTTTATGGAATCTATTTTGATGCATATTAGAGTATATTTATCTTATGCGTAATCATGGTACAATGTTTATGATTGTTACAGTAATGCGTTATGCAATAATCTATAATATAATCGTAATATGAACCTGAGATCCACTAAGTAATAGAATAAGAGCACTTACGGAATAACATGCACAGAAAAATAATAAAGAATGAATAGAATAATCGCCTCTCATTCCCTCACTACTGTAGAAATCCAGTTCTTGCAGTCCCAAATGTGTTAACTATATTTTGTGTGATTGTTTATGGAATATGTTTTGATGCATATTAGAGTAGATTTATCTTATGTGTAATCATGGTACAATGGTTATGACTGTTAAATTAATGATTTATGAAGTAATCTAGAATATAATGGTAATATGAACCTGAGATCCACTAAGTAATAGAATAAGAGCACTTACAGAATAATGTGCACAGAATAGATAATCAATAATGAATAGAATAATTTCCTCTCATTCCCTCACTACTGCGGAAACCTGGTTCTTGCAGTCCCAATATATACCTTGGGTGAGAATTCATCTGGGAAAGAAGGTGATGTTGAAAGGGTTGGTGTCTGAAGGTTTTTTTTGGTCAAAGATAACTCAAACATAGGGTCTTACAAACCACGCGCAGTGCCAACATTCATCGTTGACATATGTCACCTACACTTACATGATTACCTTATTGTTCAATTACATTATCACCAGGATTTTTTTGAACCAAATATCCCATCCAATGAATGGTTCTCCACTTGAATTTCTAAGTTGTAACACTTTAACTAGTTAATCCATGAAGAATTAGAGGCTTGGTAAGTTGTGTTGTCCTTTTAATTTTTCCTTAACTTCTCATGACATCTATGAGAATGAAACTCCTTGTGGGAACTACCATGAACTTATGGTCGAAGCCACATACAAATAAATTACCCATTGTGTCACATACAAATAATTTCTCTTGGATAACACCATGTGAATGCCTCTGGCATATTGATCATTCAATTAGAGGATGATTCAAAATCTTAGATTTTCGAACCTTTCAACAAATTTTTATGCCTTCAAATATTGATCTAACTTGAGATGCACATTGAAAGTGTGTCATATACCTATGTTAATGTTTCATTCCTCAAAAATAACCACATAGACACCTTTGGTTTAATATTATTCTTAATATTCCATAAATCCTTCCACCACCAAGCATCCTCTTTTTGGCAAGTTCTATAATTCACCAAAAAGGAAGAGAAAAACAAATAGTTGATCCAATAAATTTAATAATTTACTCATCATTCTCTTCATCAACACCAACATTCAAAGCATTCAACCGAGTAATTGGTTTTTCCTTTATCTCTTCATAGGTTAGTTTCATTATCAATTATTGCTTTTACAATTTAGGGGCATGTTTATCAATGTGTTTGATTAGCGGGTCTGCTCGAATGGCACTACACACTTTATTATACAATTGTTCAAAGTTTTAGGATCTATACCTATCTTAATATACTAAGAAAACTGGGATTGGCACTTTGGAATTTCAATATGAATAGCCACCAGATTAAGAATGACATTTTTTTTATTGTTTTGGTTTGTACAATACAAGCATCTTCTTTAGTCACTTGGGAGGAAATGTGTTTCTATGAAGAGTCATTTTCCACCATGCCTTTTCATTGCTCAACACTATCCTATAGATCTATGTTATTGTGGTATAATAGAGATTAACTACCTTTATCATGGGAAAATGCTAATTTTATAATGGTCAAATTGTGATGCCTTTTTAGTCTCACCACTGTCAACATGATGGAACATCATTAAACTTGGTCAACAAACTTAATTTTAATGCTCTATGCCCATAAAAGTTTGAACTCGGGTCATTAACATGGAAACATTCCTTTTCAACCTATATACAACAACCCGATGGATATGCATGCACTTAAACTTTGTATTTAATGGAATTTCTTCTTAGGATGTGGAATAAATACAATCTTTTATATGATGTATTAAAATATTGTCAATTGATGTATTAAAATATTGTTATGATAAAATAATGCTTCTATCTCTTCAAGCATTCTATCTCTTCATAGGTTAGTTTCATTGTCAAGTAATGCTTATACACTTTAGGGACATGTTTCTCAGTGTGTATGGATGAAAAGGCTATTTGAATGACATCATGCACTTTCTTACAAAACTCTTAATTGTTTCAATTTCTATACCTTTCTTAATATATTAAGAAAACTGGGATTTCCACTCTAGAATTCAATATGAATAGCCACCAAATGAAGAATGGAATTGGTTTGATGTAAATTAAAATATTCTAATTTGATTAGCATAATTTTCTTGTGACACATACAATTGTCACTTTTCATACATTTGTAGCTTGGTACACATATATAATATATATGGATCGAGAGGAGTCATTACAATGTGAGCCTCCAATTATACCTCAAAAAACTTTAGGCAATCCAATGAAAGAAATAGAGAGACCCCTAGTTCGACAGGGACCCATATCTCATCAGGGATCCTTGGTTCAACAGAGAACCCTAGTCAGGAAGGGGAAACTAGTGAAGAAAGGGAGTTCAATCAAACAAGGAGATCTAGTTAGTCTCAAATAATGTCAAATTCATATAGATCTAGTCAAGCATCATGAGAGATAGCACAATCATCTACAAGTGATACAACAGGTGATCCATTACAAGTGATACAATCAGGAAAGATTGAACAAACATTCCACCCTCTCGACCAATGTACAACCATAGTCACATCAACAATGTATGACTAGTAAATTGCTTTTACTTTTGTATTTTTTTATATAAACTCAAGTGCATATGTACATGTTTTTGTGCAGTGTCATAACTATATGAAAATGTTTCTAAATGTGTAGAGGATTGGGACAATGTTGGGGGAAATAATGAAGCAGAGGGTGAATATCAAGCGAAGGGTGAGGTTGAAGGTGAATCAAAGGTGCATTTTCATCAAAATTAATATTACACCCATATTACCACCTATCCCTTAGATATTGGCAAGGAGCTTCCTTGGGAAGGAACTATTGAAGAACTGACCCTTCAACGTTGCACATCCTACCATGCAAAGTTGAAGAATGATCTCGAGCAAATGGATCTCCCTATTGAGAGCATACAAATCTTGGAGGTTGTTTTGCATTATTTTGGAAACTTAATTGATGTATATAAGAACCTTCGAACAAAAACCAATACTTTCATTGATTTGATGAGGAGATGCAAGCAAGCGGTGACAGGTCCTGATAAATGGATCGAAATAGAGAAAAGGGTATCAAAAGCGAAAGCAAAATCATATTTTAATTTTAAGAAAGGACCAAAGCGACCAATGTTGAAGGTGCACTATTTCAAGCACCCTAACATCAATATCCATATTTATGATCATTTTTTGCAGCATATGGAATATTTCCATGGAATTATGAGGTGCCATACTATTTTATGAGATTTATTTATGTGGATGTTTTTGAGAATATGCACCCATATTATACCGACCTACCATCCAAGTATTATGGTGTTTGGAAAGGTAAAAAAGTATAATCGGAGATGTGCATTTCGATATCCATCATTGCCTATACCTCCACCACCCTTGGTATCTCGTCCACCAAGGGTGGTTGCTTTACCTTCGGAGATGGAGGCCACTTCACAAATTGGCAAGGACGTGATGGATGCAATTGAAGATAATATAAATTCATCTCTTATTGTTATTGATGTTGGTTTGAACGAGTAGAGAGTGTGATCCAGTGGCGGTGAAAGATTTTTTATAAGACAAATGATGAGATAGACTGCATGAGCCTCGAAGAGGTACGGGCTTATGAAAATTTTTGTCGTTGTTGTTGGAAAGACTTAATTGGGCATGAGAAAGAGGGAATTCGATCTGTATGTATTACAAGCAAGTAAAATGTTTCATGCATTCGATGATAATTATTTTGTTATTTGATTCACTTCATCTCAAATTTTGAATTAACACAAAATGTTTATGTTCATTAATTGCAGTTCACTCATATGATAAATGATTCAACATCAGATTTTGAACTAGGTTCATTTGGAATGGGATATTTTGCAAAGGTTGGGAATTCATAGGTATAATTGAATGTTTAAAAAAAATTTAGTTATGAAAACTACAATGTCATTTCAAATTTTAATTTAAAAACAAAATGTCTTACAATTCAAATTTTCAAATCTCGGGATGGCAGGGTTAGTCTCATGTCTCAAGGGAGTTTGGGTATGGGGAAACCCTCTTGCATATTGGGAGATGTTTTGGTTGGTAGCTCACAAGTATTGCATGTTTCAAAGTTTAAAATTATGATTTCAAGTGTCAATCATTTAATCTTAATTCATTAAATTATTTTAAAATGTCCTATATGTACTCACACACACATATATATAAATATGTATTATAGGTGAACCAAGAGGGAATAATTTATAATGAATAAATTAGTATAGAGTTTGAAATTCTTTATTGTGTTAAGAAATTATATACTTGGGAAGTGTTCATGAAATTCATAGAAAGTATCTTATAATATACTATTGAAGTTGTATGGGTGTTTTGTAAGCTATAATTATTTTTCTGATTGAAATCATCATGAGGTTGGAAGTAATAGTTGTTGCTAGAATTGCATAGCTTGGAAAGGCTAGTCTTGTAGTATTGGTGCCTTTTTAATTAGAATCATCAAGGGGTTGGAAGTAATAGGTGATGAGCCTTGAGTTAGAAATGTGAGGAGATATGTCTTTGTGAGTTTTTTATTGGAAGTGAATAATATCAAAAAGGAGTAGGAGAATGCATCTCTAGTCCTTGTACCTTATGGAACTTCTCATTGAACTATGAAAGTTTCTCATCAAGTAATAAAAATGACCACAAATTTCATAGTGGGATATAAAGATGAAATAGTTTTCTAATTCGCTAGGAACAAGTTTGATGATTTTTACTTAAAGCTAAAATATCATATGATAAACACCATTTTATAAAGTACATATCGAATACATAATACAAATATTGGGACTCTTATACTAGGGGTGGAATCAATAAGAGGTATATCTAAAAAAAATGGTACTCACAATATTTGGTGAAAATAGGGGTTTGTTTTATTTGGAAAGGTGTGTTGAAAGGGGCATTAACAATAACTTTTGGAAGATACAAATCAAATCAAGATTATTCTTTAATATTCCACAAATGTGTGTGCTATGCCATAGTTTCACTAAGTCAATCCCTTTTGATCAATGCGCCACAAAAGTAAAATAAATATCTCTCTAGTAAGTGCTAACCAAGAAAAAAAATTGATCGGCTCAAGTCGAAAATTTGTATTACTCTTATTAATACATAATCAACAAGGAGATGAACTAATAAAAGTAAAGGAATATCTAGAGAGAGTTACTAAAGAGAAGAAACACTACTTGGAGGATCTTTTGTAGTTTCATAGAGAAGTGTTACGGGAGCCTAAAGGGTTTCCACCTAAGAGGGAAGTGGAGAATGAGATACAATTGTTTCTTGACTCCTCATTACAAAACATAGGATTGTACAAACAATCCATATTAGATGTAGATGAAGTGAAGAAAAAATTGTAGCTATTTTTGGAGCAAGGAGTGATTCAACCATGTAACTCTGCTTATGGGCCACATATTATCATAGTGCACAACAAAGATAGGTCTTATATAATGTGTATTAATTGCAAAGCTCCAAACAAGATCACCCTTAAGAAGCAATACCCTCTACCCAAGATAGATAACTTGCTAAATCAATTGCAATGTGCCAAGTACTTCACCAAGTTGGATCTCAAATTGGGATACCACTAGGTTCAATTAAATGAATAAGAAACCTATAATATCACCTTCAAGATGAGGTAAGGTATATATGAATGGTTGGTAATGAATTTTTGTTTATGTAATGCACCAACTAAATTTTTGTTTTTGATGAATGATGTTTTGTTTATAATTGTGTACTAAGATGATATATTGATTATTATCTTTACTTGAGAAGAACATAGCTCACATCTAATGTGTGTGTTAGAGACCATGAAAAAGAATAAAAAAATGGAAAATCTTGATAAATATAATTTTTCCCAATAGTTCTTGGTGTATTTGGGGTATGTGATTGGTGGAGGGAAGTTCAAGATTGTTCTTGCAAAGAGACCATCATCAAGTAGTGAATTGCTACTAATTTCAATGAATTTAGGATCTTTGTGGAGGAAACACTATACCTTCAAAATTTTATAGCATATTTTTCAATTGTGGATGCACCACTCCTCACCTTAGCAACCAATGGAAAGAGTTTCTAGCGGGGAAAGAATTAGAAAAATTCTTTTGAAGATCTATTCTAATGAAAGATTAATCAAGCACCAATTCTCACACTTCCCAATTTGTAGAATCCCTTTACAATAGAGATTGAGGCAAGTGGATATGCTATGGGAGTGGTCTCGATGCAAGGAGGTAATATAGTATGATATCATTCTAAAATGTTCCATGTAAAAGTCCTAAAATACCCTATGTATGATAGGGAACTCTATGCTCTGGTTGAAGCTATTAAGCAATCAAAGCACTAGTATTATGACCCAAGGGGGGCATATACATGGATAAATGTATATGATATGACCCCAAGGGGGGGCATATATGGGCCTAAATTTACATGTAATGTGTAAATACATATGTAATAGGGTCAGCCTAGTGATTAAGGGGCCTAGTGTGCAAGTGTGAATAGCTATATATAAGAGATCATGTATTCATTATTGACATGTGAATTGTGAAGTATGAATGGTATTTGGTTATTTGGAGGAGGTTCCCTATTCTTTAAGGAGTTATTGTGTAAATTATCTATATTAGATTTGTAATCCACTTTGAAATTTTGTACATGATGTGTACTTCTATTATTTTATGATATTTTGAGTATTTGGATCATAACATTTGGTATCAGAGCTCAAGGTCTTGGGGTTTCACTGTTGCATCTGAGACACCTTGGAATTTTAGCTATAACGTTTTTTATATGGAGTTTAATAAGGAACCCCTTGGAGGATAGTTATTATACGGATCAAGGTACGTTGGGTTCAAATTTCAGCTCCTAAGGCCTTATACTTGCGAAGATATATATTGTGTAAGATAGGGTTCTGGAATCATCATGAATTTAGTCATCACATAATTTTTTCTATAAACCTTTTTTTGTAATGTTTCAAACCCTTAAATATGGAGGATATTCATATAAATTATCAAGGTATCTGTGATAAAAATGTCAGATTATGGTTCATCCTAATTGTGTAGATACACCCTGTGGAAGATAGGGTATCTGACTAGTCTTATTGACTAGTCTCAAACAGGTGTTATGGGTAAAACACGAATAAATTATTCATAGAGAATACAAATTGAGTGAGACCTATTTCATTGAATAGTGCACAGGACATAGTACTTCTAGTACAATTTTCAGATTTTTATATCAATTATTGTGCACGGGGCACACTATACAAGTGCTCTCTACCGAAAAGTCCAAAAATCAGCAAGGTGTGGGGTAGTTATCATAAATTCCACTTGGCACATCCAATTTTGGTCAGACCTATGAAATTGCAGAGACTAAATTTCAGAGTACTATAGGTCATAATTTCAGACTGATAAGGGCCGAAATTGCAGAGATACACCATAAGTGAGGTCAGTCAGGAGGACATACTCCAAATCAGGGTTTCAAAGGTATTCTCACTTAAAACTATCATAACTTTTGATTTGGAATGTCCGATTGAGATGATTAAAAATGCATTGGAAAGATAAAACATAGAAGAGAATATTGGAATAATTATTACAACTATTTGAGATATTTATCCTTAATATATTGAGGTTGTGATTTGAGGGTTGGGATTAGACCTCAATTAAGAATCAATGGAAATACCTAAATTTAGAAGAGATGAAGATAAAGATGAAATCAATCCTATGGAATGGTTGAGGCTGGTAAAATAATATAATATGACTCCTAGGAAAGAAACATATTGTATTTTTTATGAAGCTTGGAAGTGGTAGATGAGTGTTGATCAAGATACTAGATGGCACTGCACATGGGAAGAATTTGAAAAACTCTTATTAGATAAATGGATTAGGGATACAAAAATGAAGGAAATGTATAGAATTAAAGATGAATTAAAAGAAGAAAAGGAAGAGATTAAGAAGAAGGGTGAGGAGCTATCTAAGATAATATCCCTTAATGAATCACTCATTAAGGAGTTTAAGAACCTAAAGCAAGAAAAGACTTGTTAGCGATATTTCTTGTAAGGGGGGCTAGAACACAAAAGAAGGGGTTAAAAACTCACTTATCCAAAGTTTCGGGTGATAATGCGCCCCAGGGTAAGTCACGAGCATGATCAAGCGGCAATGATTCGTGCGCCCGGATCAACGGCACAGGTTGAATTCTGGACCCCCCTTGCCTTTCTACCTTTAAGCGGGGGGGTCTGGAATCAGGGGCACACCTCTCCAACGGCCCAGATCGGCGTGCCCGGATCAACGACGATAAAGGTAATTCCGGACCCCCCCTGTCGTTCTACCTTTAAGAGGAGGGGGGGGGGGGTCCGGAATCATGGATGCAGCTTTCGATGGTTGAAATAATAGCGCCCGGATCAACAGCGCTCACGCAGCCTCGTCCTTCTCAGTCGCCCTGCGTTTAACCAGCATGGGCCCTCCTCCCATCATATCATCCTTCATAATCACCTTTATCCTGCTACCATGTGTCGCCTATCCTCCTTTGCTCCTTGGTCTGTGTGGTCATCTCTCCTTCTCATCATCCACTTACCACCCGCCACGTATCCCTTTCCCTCCATGTCAGCCTCTCACTACATTAAGCCTGCCACGTCTATTCTCCCGCCGTCTCTGCTTATATCCCTTATTACTTATGTCATGCCCCGCCACCTCTCTCGCCTCTCATCGTTCTTACTTCACCCTTACGGTTGTGGCCCCGTCATTCCGTAGCCGTACCCTACTTCCCGTGTTGGCCTCCATGCCCATCCTTCAAGCTATTCAGTTATTCCAGGTGGCAGCACGAGGAGTCTTCCATGTCCCAAAATGTTGAGTTGGCCAGGTCGTCTTCAATCCCAAGAAGCAGTTATTGAAGTGGTTGGTGGTGGTTAGACATCGTCTCCGCCATAATGGGAAGTCCTGCATTGAATTAAAGGCACGTCGATTCACCAAATAAACTGTCAGGAGATCGATCGCGTCTGCCATAAGTTGGACGACCATTCAAAGATTGCAGCTCCATGTTGTCAAAATCCATGCAGACGCAAAGCTTTCAATGCTACGTCTCGATCTTGTTGATGTTGTTAGTTTGAGTATATGAAGGTGTTTTCACCATTTTTGTAAGCATCGATGGTAGAGCTAAGCTCCCGACTGTAAAGTTTCAGCGAATACTCTGGTTTCCGGGTTATGCCTCTTTGTTTGAGATTTCTTGGTTTATAACAAACAGTTCCTCCTTTTCCATCTATCATTCATCTTATGCCGGAGAGTTCATAGTTGAATGATTCACATGGATTGTTACAGTTATGTTATGATAAAGGATTTGTCGTGGCATTTTTGTATTCTCTGGTTTTCTGTGTTTGAATATAAAGAGACTTTGTGTTTGAATGCTTTCCCCTCCAGTCTGTTGTGAACTTGATGTCTGTGATAGACCTATGCACTCTTCTTACGAAAGTCTTCCATCTACTCACCCTTTTACTACAACTCACTGTTTGAAGTTTATCAAGACCTCACTCGTTCATGTATGCCTGGCCTAGTTTCTGAGTTGAGACCATTGTTCCGAGTTTGCTTCCATTTGATCACCCCTTTTAAACAAATCGTGACATTAAACTGATGGGCGTCGGGCTCTACTCCTGCAAGCAATCCAGGAGTGACTTTCGGCTCCAACATTTCTGGCGCCGTTGCCGGGGACGAAGTTGAATATTTTCCCCGGGATTGAACGACAAAGATCAACTGATTCTGAAGGTGCATCAGATATCAGAACTTGAAGATTGCTACTGTGCACCTGGCGACTCCATTGTGACGACTCCGTTGGGGAGAACCTACTCTATCAACTGTGGCTTCGAGAGGCAGACACACGAGGTCTAATCACACTTGCCTTTAGCTACACCCGAAGCTGACTCAGAAGCAACGCGCAGAAAGGGAAAGAGCTCTGTGAAAGAAGTTTCCATCGTCGAAACAGGTATTTCCCCACCTCCTTCTGTAAAGACTCCACTTTCTTCCTCTAAGCTTCCTAGTCACCCTCCCTCTGAGGTTTCTCATTTTCTGAATTTCGGGAGTGTTCCTGCTGAGATTTCTCCTCTTGGTTTAGTGTCAGAAGGAGAGATCCTTGTCACTCCCCCTTCCCTGGAGACTGTGCCTTCACGCCAACATTTCTCAGAAGGTTTCACTTCCCCTCTTTTTACTACTATTGTTGTACAGAGAGAAGCAGCTGCGCATTCTGGTCTGTTAGACCTCTCTCTGTTTTCCCCCTCGTCTCCCGTGAGAACCTTTTTTTCGACATCTCACGGTCACGCTCCTTCTCCTCCTAGTTCTCCTCTACCTACTATTCCTATGGCTGGTGCTAATCCCCCTCTGACCAGAATGGATGCCATAGTCGCTGCTAGATATGCTCCTTTAATACTACCTCATCCTATGAATCCTCTCCCTGCTGGAGACTACTTGAAGTACATGCCCAAGTTTAGTGGGGAAGGAGACATAACTGTTGAGGAGAACTTGGCTACTTTTTACAGTTATGCAGACAATTTGAACATTGAAAATGAAGATGTCTGGATGAGAGTATTTGTTCAGAGCTTGGATGGAGAAGTTAGAAAATGGTTTAGAGGACTGGCCCCTAGATCTATTGCTGGAATCGAGGCTCTGGATACTGTTTTCCGGATGGGGAGATAGAAAATATTACATATATTACATGACTGAGTTTGGGTATCTGAAGAAGCAGGAAGGAGATTCGGTCTCTAACTTCTCCAAAAGATTTAATAAGATGTATAACAAGATTCCTACGGAGATAAAACCTTCAGAAGCCTCTGCCCAAATTTCATATGCTAGTGCATTTGACCCTGATTTCTGTCTCGTATTAAGAGAAAGAAGAGTCGCCTCTTTAGCTCAGATGCAATATGCAGCTATAGAAGTGGAATCCAACATATTGGCAGCTGACAGGCTGAGAAACCAGGCCGACACAGACAAAAGAAAGGAAAATTCGGAAACCTCAACTTCCGGCCCATCATTGACCCACCCTCAAGTAAATGAGCTGACTCAAGTAATGAACTTCCTCAAAGAAGAGGTGGAGAGATCGAAGGCGGAGAGGAAGGAAATGTATAAGGGCCCTCAGAACACAAAAAATAAAGGGGGTTTCAGAAGGCCAAATAATATTGCCCCCCCGACTATGCACAGAGGAAGAGACAGAGAAGACCAAAGAATCCAGGCTCCCTTCCAGAACAATTTTGTAGTTGAGGAGCAAGAAGGGGAAATAGACGAGCCCGAACCTAAAATCCACTCTGTAGAAGTCACTCCTCCTTTCCCTCATCTGACCCAGTCATCCTACAAAGAGTCTCTCATGGATGGTCAGCTGAATGAGTTGAGAAAAGGAGACAAGGCCAGTGGTGGTCGAGGCAGATATAACCTGAGGTCCGACAAGAGAGTAGCACCTGATGTTCCTGAGCAATCCACTAGAACAGATAAACCTGCTAATGAAGTAGTAGACGCTCAAAGAGGTAAGAAAGCTCAACCCCTCTCTCCCATTGTCCAAAGTCATGTTCCTGAAATTAGAGAAATTCCAAAGTCCATGTCTTCTTTCAATTTCGAACATGAGATCAAAAAGATCAGAATTCATGTGCCACTCACCGAGTTAATTAAACATGGGGAATTCAAAAAAATCTTCTCTGACCTTTTGAAGTCTGAAGCCTCAAGCCCTTCCACAGATTTCATAAACCTCCAAGATGAAAGACCTGCGGTTGTTCTGGGTCCCATGGTAGAAGACATAGATGATTCATCTCCTCCCTTCTACACATCCCTGAACGTACATGACAAAGTGCTACATAATTTCCTTACGGACTCAAGGGCCTCCCACAACCTCATGCCTAAAGTCGTCATGGAAGAGCTAGGATTAGAAGTCACCAGAGCCTATCATGACCTCTATTCCTTTGATTCCAGGAGGGTACAGTGTTTGGGAGTCATCAAGGATCTGGTAGTCTCCCTGTTTCAGCTGCCCATGAAGAGTATGGTCATGGATATTATGGTAGCTGACATCCCCCCCAAGTTTGGCATGTTGTTGTCGAGATCTTGGATTAAGAGACTAGGGGGAACCTTGCAGATGGATCTCACATATGCCACCATTCCAGTCTTTGGAGGGGAACATAGGAGACTGTACAGAGAAGCCCAGCTGGCCTACATTGTCAGTGATGAAGAAAACCCCACTAATCATCCCATCTATGCCTTGGACACTGATTTAGGCTCCAGTTTACTGCAGCTCACTGAGACTCCTGAACCCCCTTTATAGATCAGAAAGCAGTCCATTCTCAATCAGGAGGCACCCCCTCCAACCACCTCTGTTTGGAATATGTTCTTTGATGGATCTTCCTCCAGTATGGGTGCAGGTGTCGGGATAGTGTTCGTGTCCCCTTGTCATGAGACCATCTCTCTGTCATACAGGCTGGAATTCGAAGTCACCAACAATGTGGCAGAGTATGAAGCTCTGGTTCTGGGATTGAGAGCTGCAAAGAAGATGGGAATCGAGGAAATGGTTGTGTTTGGGGATGCAGAGTTGATTGTCCAGCAGGTAAAAAATTTTTATCAGACCAAGCATCCTCGACTCAGGAATTACAGGAACGAGGTATGGGACCTTGTGAATAATTTCTTCCTGGATTTTAACATCTCTTTCATTCCAAGGGAAGAAAATGCCCTAGCCAAATTTTTAGCTTTCACAACTAGTCTGCTTGAAGTTCCTGAGCTACCCACTGTCAGGTCCAATATTGAAATAAAATGCAGGCCCTCTATACCAGACAATGTCAAGCATTGGAGGGTATTTGAAGATGATCAGGAAATCGAAAAGTTTCTCCAATCTATGGATGACTTTTCTGCATTACGCATAGATGAGGATTCTGACGTGGAAAGTGACCACCACCCTGAGGAGTTTTTGAATGAAATGGCTAACCACCAGATTATTCAACTACCAAGAAATCACATACCAAGAGGTCTGATCCCATTAGAAAGATTGTTCGATGGAAATGATGTGGCAGTAAGGGGAAGAATCTCAGGTGATGGTGTTGATACAGCTGAGTGCAACATAGGCACACCTGAGGAGCCTAAATTGGTCAAGCTGTCAAGAATTTTGACTGAGGAGCAGATGGCCGAATATACTAAGTTGCTGAGAGAGTTTGTTGATGTGTTTGCATGGACCTACGAAGATCTCAAGACGTATGATACATCAGTCATTGAGCACAAGATCCCACTGAAAGAAGAGGCTAAGCCATTCAAGCAGAAGATGAGACAGATAAATCCCATGCTGCTACCTATCATGGAGAGGGAAGTGAAAAATTTGTTGGATGCCTAGATCATTGTCCCCTTGAGATACTCTGACTGGGTAGCCAATTTGGTCCTAGTAAGAAAAAAGAGTGGTGAAATCAGACTCTGTGTTGATTTCAGAAACCTGAACAGGAGCTCAAGGAAGGATAATTATCCCTTGCCCAACATGGAGCACATATTGCAGAAGGTCACTGGTGCTTCCAGAATATCCATGATTGATGGTTTCTCTGGCTACAATCAGATATCAGTCATGCCTGAAGACAGGGAAAAAACAGCCTTCACCACTCCTTGGGGCACATTCATGTATGCCAAAATGCCTTTCGGGCTGATGAACGCAGGAGCAACATTTCAGCGAGCCATGGACATAGCCTTCATCAGGGAGAAGGATCAGTTTGTGGTGATATATCTAGATGACATCACAGTCTTCTCCAAGACTGATAAAGAACACTGCCACCACTTGAAGAAGGTTTTACAGAAGTGTCGGAGGTATGGCCTATCTTTAAACCCCAAAAAATCACTGTTTTCCATGCAGGAGGGAAAGCTGTTAGGCCATATAGTATCAGCAGAGGGAGTAAGGATTGATCCCGACATGGTATAAGCGATTCAGGCCCTGTCCCTTCCCAGATCTAAGAAAGAGGTTCAGGCATTTTTGGGAAGGATAAATTTTCTGAGGAGATTTGTTTCAAATTTTGCTGAGTTGGTAAAACACATCACATTCATTCTCAAGAAGGGGAGTGAAGTCAGATGGACCTCTGCACCCAGGGAATATTTCAATCAAATAAAGAAGGCGTTGACTGAGGCACATGTGCTAGTCAGTCCCGATTATTCCAAAGATTTTCTGATATTTTCTTTTTCTTCTTTTGATACAGTAGCAGCAGTCTTATTGCAGAAAAATGATCAAAGATAAGAGAAGCCTATTGCTTTCTTTAGCAAGGCACTGAGAGATGCAAAACTTCGATACAAGATCATGGAGAAGCAGGCTTATGCCCTGGTGAAATCCCTCAAGGCTTTCAGAGTCTATGTCTTGCATTCAAAAATCACTGTGTATGTCCCTTCAACCTCTGTGAAGGACATTCTTATACAGCCTGACATAGATGGGAGAAGAGGTAAATGGATCGCTAAGATCCTAGAATTTGATTTGGAGATTAAGCCCACCAAGCTGATAAAGGGGTAGGGTTTAGCCAAGTTGCTAGCTGAATCCAATTGCAGATCCTTGGGAATCAATCTCATCAACGAGCAAGCTGAATCATCCGATTGGAGTTCCCAAAGAGCTGTGCCACTAGAAACTTGTGCCTGGTACAAGGATATCTTGTATTTTCTGCAGGAATTAAGGCCACCTGATGGAATGGAAAAAAGCAAGGGAAGAGCTTTGAAGCTCAAAGCTGTCAGGTATTGCCTTATTGGCCAAACCTTATATTGGAAAGACCCCCAGGGGGTATTACTGAGGTGTCTAGACCCCCAGAAGGCATAGAAGGTTATATTCGACTTCCATAGTGGTCTCTGTGGAGGTCATCATTTTTGGAAGACCACAGCTCACAAGATCCTTCAAGCTGGGTATTACTGGCCTACCTTATTTCCTGATGTTTGCAGAGAAATTAGGGCTTGCATCAAATGCCAGAAGTTCTCGGGGAAGAAACAACTTAATTCTCTGCCATTAAAGCCTGCAGTTGTCTCAGTACCCTTTGAGCAGTGGGGATTGGACTTTATCGGAGAAATTCATCCCCCCTCGAATGGCCAGCACAGGTGGATTCTGACTGCAACCGATTACTTCACTAAATGGATAGAAGTTGTCCCCACCAGAAGCACTTCTCACAAAGTGATCATCAACTTCCTCGAGGATATCATAGCCAGATTCGGTTGCCCCAACAGAATCGTTACTGATAATGCCTCTCCCTTTTGGTCTGAGCCTCTGGTTAAATTCTGGGGACAGTTCCAAATTGCACTAATTCGCTCCACTCCCTACTATCCTCAAGGAAACGGACTGGCAGAGTCCTCCAATAAAAGCCTAATCAAGCTCATTAAGAAACTACTGGAGGACAATAAAAGAGCCTGGGACTCAAAGCTCAAATTTTCTCTTTGGGCTGATCGGGTGACAACAAAGAAATCGTTAGGCATCTCACCTTTCCAGCTGGTTTATGGAATAGAGGTCGTTTTCCCCACTCAGCTTGCCTTGCCTGTAGCCAATCTCCTCCAGGACTATGAAGGAGAACCTAACCATGTGCTCAGAAGGATTCATCAAATAGTGGAAGTGCAGCAGATCAGAGAACAGGTTAGGGACAGAGCCTACAATCATCAACAGAAGATCAAGCAGGCTTTTGACAGGAAGAACAGAAAGAAAGAATTCAAACAGGGTGACCTGGTACTCAAGTGGGATGCACCTAGGAAAGAAAAGGGCAAACACAGTAAATTCGATGCCCTCTGGTTCGAGCCTTTCAAGATCCTTGAAGTATTCTCAAACAACACTTACAAGTTGCAGGATCTGGAAGGAAATGAAGTCTTTAGTGGCCCAGTCAATGGGCATTTCTTAAAAAAATGTTTTCTATGAGCCGCAGTCGGCTCTTTTTGTTTTGCTTTGTAAATATTGTTTCTATTTTTGTTTTTCGGACTAATACATGACTCCATAGCCCAATAGTAAAGGCACTAAGTCTGCAAAGAGTTCTTAGAGCATCACAGGGACGACTCTATCCCCCATGGAGCCAAATGTTAGCAATATTTCTTGTAAGGGGGGCTAGAACACAAAAGAAGGGGTTAAAAACCCACTTATCCAAAGTTTCGGGTGATAATGCGCCCCAGGGTAAGTCACGAGCATGATCGAGGGGCAGTGATTCGCGTGCCCGGATCAATGGAACAGGTTGAATACCGGACCCCCCTTGCCT
>ML822601.1:102197-152938 GCA_009831015.1 Picea engelmannii | reverse complement strand
GCGGAGGGGGGGGGGGGGTCTGGAATCATGGATGCAGCTTCCGACGGTTGAAATCATAGCGCCCAGATCAACGGCGCTCACGCAGCCTCGTCCTTCTCAGCCGCCCTGCGTTTAACCAGCATGGGCCCTCCTCCCGTCATATCATCCTTCATAATCACCTTTCTCCTGCTTCCATGTGTCGCCTATCCTCCTCCGCTCCTTGGTCCGTGTGGTCATCTCTCCTTCTCATTTTCCACTTACCACCCGCCACGTATCCCTTTCCCTCCATGTCAGCCTCTCACTACATTAAGCCTGCCACGTCTATTCTCCCTCCATCTCTGCTTATATCCCTTATGACTTATGTCATCCCCCGCCACCTCTCTCGCCTCTCATCGTTCTTACTTCGCCCTTACGATTGTGGCCCCTTCATTCCGTAGTCGTACCCCACTTCCCGTGTTGGCCTCCATGCCCGTCCTTCAAGCTATTAAGTTATTCCAGGTGGCAGCACGAGGAGTCTTCCATGTCCCAAAATGCTGAGTTGGCCAGGTCGTCTTCAATCCCAAGAAGCAGTTATTGAAGCGGTTGGTGGTGGTTAGACATCGTCTCCGCCATAATGGGAAGTCCTGCATTGAATTAAAGGCACGTCGATTCGCCGAATAAACTGTCAGGAGATCGATCGCGTCTGCCATAAGTTGCACGACCATTCAAAGATTGCAGCTCCGTGTTGTCAGAAGCCATGCAGACGCAAAGCTTTCAATGCTACGTCTCGATCTTGTTGTTGTTGTTAGTTTGAGTATATGAAGGCGTTTTCGTCATTTTTGTAAGCATCGATGGTAGAGCTAAGCTCCCAAATGTAAAGTTTCAGCGAATACTCTGGTTTCCGGGTTATGCCTCTGTGTTTGAGATTTCTTGGTTTATAACAAATAGTTCCTCCTTTTCCATCTATCATTCATCTTATGCTGGAGAGTTCACAGTTGAATGATTCACGTGGATTGTTACAGTTATGTTATGATAAAGGATTTGTCGTGGCATTTTTGTATTCTTTGGTTTTCTGTGTTTGAATATAAAGAGACTTTGTGTTCGAATGCTTTCCCCTCCAGTCTGTTGCGAACTTGATTTTTGTGATAGACCTATGCACTCTTCTTACGAAAGTCTTCCATCTACTCACCCTTTTACTACAACTCATTGTTTGAAGTTTATCAAGACCTCACTCGTTCATGTATGCCTGGCCTAGTTTCTGAGTTGAGACCACTGTTCCGAGTTTGCTTCCATTTGATCACCCCTTTTAAACAAATCGTGACATTAAACTGATGGGCGTCGGGCTCTGCTCCTGCAAGCAATCCAGGAGTGACTTCCAGCTCCAACAAGACTAGAAAGGGAAAGTGGGAAAAAGATGAATCAAGAGAAGATTTGAAAAAGAAAGATGAAGAGATATGTAGATTACGAATCCATAGTAAAAAAATATTGGATGAGGTTAAGAGATTGAAAGAAGAAAAGAAGAATTGTCAAAATAAAGAAGAAAGAAGAATCTTGGATGAAGAATCTACCAAAAGACTACAAGAGGAAATTTTCAAGAAGGTTGAGGAATCCTTAAATGCGGATGAGGTAAAGTAAAAAATGCAAGCCAAAATTGAAGAAGGATGTCATAATTTGTTAGATGGGATCACATTAAAACTTCAAAAGGAGAAAGATGACAAGATTCAAGAAGGTCAACAAAAAATACTTGAAGAAGTTGAACTCCATCTAGAGGATGTACATGCCAAATATGTTGGTATTATCTCAAAGGCTAGAGTAATCAAATACCAAGCAAAGATGACCAAGGATTCCATTATCGTTGAAAACAAGATAGATGAAATGCATGTGCATAGTGAAGTAAGACCATCAAATGTGAAACCGTATCGACACCCTCATTACCAAGAAACATTTCAAGGAAGACAAGAAGGGCGATATCAACTTTATGAAGGAAGAAGATGGAATACTTGTCAATATTCATGGAACAATGGATCACCAAACTACTCTTCAAAAAGCTATCATTAGAGACCAACAACGTCTACAAATTGGAGAAGCTTCAATAAAAATACATGGAATCAAAGGAAAGAAAATTATTCAACAACTAGACACCAAGGATTAAGATTGAAAAGAATATATTTTGGATGGACATATCATCAACAATGGAATGAAGAAAGCAAGAACATAAAAAAATCATATTACTTGGTTTCATCACATGTGAAACCTTTAAATGAAAATCTTTGAGGACAAAACATTTTGAAGGAGGGTACTATGTTATGACCCAAGGGGGGCATAGATATGGATAAATGCATATGATATGACCCCAAGGGGGGGCATATATGGGCCTAAATGTACATGTAATGTGTAAATACATATGTAATAGGGTTGGCCTAGTGATAAAGGGGCCTCATGTGCAAGTCTGAATAGCTATATATAAGAGATTGTGTATTCATTATTGACATGTGAATTGTGAAGTATGAATGGTATTTGGTTATTTGGAGGGGGTTCCCCTATTATTTAAGAATTTATTGTGTAACTTATATATATTAGAGTTGTGTGCCACGTTGACATTCTATACATGGTGTGTACTTTTGTTATTTTATGATATTTTGAGTATTTAGATTATAACAACTAGATAATGAACAAGGAAACCATCGTCCACATTCATAACTATAAATTGCAATATTTGTAGGCCCAAAGTAAGATTCAACATTACAATGAATTAATCTCAACATCAAGTATAAGAAAGGAAGTACAAATAAGATGATAGACATTCTTTCATTGAGTCCAGCCACAAACAAGATCATAACTTAGGGTACTCTATACATAGGGTCCTTTCACCCATGATGCATACAAATAGGAATACACATAAGATGAGGATGTCAAGGAGGTATTTCAATAGCTACAAGACCAAGTTCATGCAAAAGAAGGTGATAGCGAGGATGACTATGATCTCCAGCATGGGTTTCTCTACAATTTGGACAAGTGCTATGTTCCTAAAAATGAGAATTTACAACTTATCAAAGAAACTCACACTTCCAAAGTTGCAAGACATTTGGATGTTGGGAAAACAATGGCCAACTTACAAATGTATGTGTATAGTCCAAAAATTCAAGAAGATGTAGCTCACTTTATTAGAGGATACATTCTTTGGTGTACTAACAAACCTAGTGATAGGAAACAAAGTTTATAGAATCTGTTACATGTACCTACTAGACCATGGGAGAGCATCTCCATGGATTTTGTGGGTGGATTTCCAAGAACCGGGAAGGGACATGAATGTATATTTGTGGTTGTAGATAGGTTTACTAAAATGTGCATTCTTATACATTGTAAAAAACACCATCAATAAACAAGATGCATCAATCATGTTCTTTGAAAAGGTCTCACTACACTTTGGGATAACAAGGAATATTGTCTCAAATAGAGATACCATATTTCTCAATGCCTTTTGGACTAGACTTTTGGAGAATATGAACTACAAGTTGAAGGATACAAATTTCCATCCACAAATATATGGGTAGACAAAAGTAGTGAATAGGAATTTGCTTTTGATTTTGAGAGGTTACGATCAACAACATCCAAGGACCTGGGATGAAAATTTGATTTATATTCAACACTCTTATAATAGAGCAGTCCACAGTTCCACCAGTAAGTCCCCTTTTCAAATATGTGCCATTGTTTCCTCTAGATGTTGGATATGGACATTAAAGAGGAGTGAAGGAAGAAACCATAGGTGAAGCATTGAAGAATGAAATATCCATTGATAAGATAAGGCAAATCCATTTGCAAGTATATGAGACATTGAAAAAGTCACAAGAAAAGTACAAGGTTCAACATTAAGGAAAATTTTAAGGATCCAAACTTTAACTTAAGTGCAAAAACCTTGGTGAATCATACTAATTATTAAAATTTCAACTATACAATATTTGGCTATATTTTTGTAAAAATATTCAAATTTCTAAGGATTTTATGCAGTTTCTAAGAAAATTGTGGATTTTAAAGTAAAATAATTTTATCATATATAATTTGGGCGAATATTTTTTGGAAGAAAAGGAAATCGGTAAATCATTTTTTGAATTATTTTTTGGAAAGTTAGCTCAATGGTGAAAATTTAGCCCCTAAAATTTTCCTTGCTCGACAAGACCAACAAAAAATTAATAAGACATTCAAGGTGGGAGATAGAGTCTAGTTGCATCTAAATAAAGAAAGGCTACAAGGTCTTAGTAGAAAGATAAAAAAATCTACGATATGGCTCTTTTTGGAGTGTTTAAGAAGGTACATGACAATGCCTATAGACTTAGTCTACCTCCATATATGCACATGTATTGAGTAGTGAATGTGGAAAATTTGAAACTCTCTGAACTTTCCATGTTGGACCAAGAAAATGATGGGTGAGTCTTAACTACCATAAAGGAAATAGCATTATAATCTTAGACAAAGTTATCAAAGAACATAGTTTTTCATAATAATTCTAGAATAGCAAGATTGAGTCAACATGAACTCCAACAGGTTGGGTTGAAGGGATGTAACATACCCATTTTTAATCCCCAAATTAGCAATGTAAATTGTAAATAGGATTTATGGTCAAAGGCCAAGCGATGCAATATGTAAATGATGTATATTGAATATATTAAATAAAATGCATCACCAACTACAAATGGACATGGATAGAGACTTAGAGGATTAGTGTCCACAAGAAAGGGAAGGGGTCTAAGGGGGAGATTTTACCCATGTCTATTAAGCCAAACCATCTTTCTTTCTTATCCTTACTTTGAACCTTCTATTTTTTTTAATGTTCCAGATTCAATCATTGAATTCATGTAAGATGGTGGGTGTGAGAAGTCACATTCCATAGTTATTGAGAGCATGGGGACTAAGTACAATCAACCTTGGGAAGGGTGTGAGTCAAGGAATCATGGGAGAAGAAGGAAATTCATATGGGGAAGGAGAGAAGTGTTTATAGGGATATTTATGGACAACAAGAGAGTTTTGAGTGTCAAATATTGAAGGAATCCATAGGAGGCATGTATGGTAGTTGTTTTGGAGATGTAATTTCATGGGAAGAGACGTTGTGGGCATGGGAGAAATTTCGTGTTCAACAAATTGTCAAGAGAGAAAGTATTTTTGTTGTTGTGTGAATTCTTATTGCAGTTGTAATTTCCTTGAGTCCCTAGTAGAGAGATTTCCTATCCAATCTATGTTGGATCCCTAGAGGGAAGTGGGATAGCATGAGGTACTGTGTGGTAGATAAGGGGATCCCATTCCTTGGGTTATGTAGGTTGAGGGGAAAGAGAGATGGTGGATTGGAATTAGTTGTGGGATTTAGTTGTTGAGAGGGGATAGTATCTATCCTTAAGGACCACCATATCTTGTGGATTCATAACCCCAGTTCAAAGGGGACTTTCTATTTGTTGGCAGGGCTTGTAGTTTGCTTGCACAGGGCAGTTTGCACAATTTGCAAAGTAGGGCAGTTTGCACAGGACTTCAAGTTGCTTGCACAGGGCAGTTTGCACAAGATTTGGTTTTGTCACAGTTTGCACAGTTTGCACAGCAGGGCAGTTTGCACAGTACTTGGTTTTGTCATTAATGTCAAACTTTAAAATGCCAAAGGGGGAGTTTGTTGGTCAGTTTTCACAGGCACCGAGGATCAGTTTTCATAGGCACGGTGGTTCCTAATTTGGAGATCAATATGCCTCTCGACATACCAAAATGTGAAACTGCGAAGAACCCAGGAGGTGAGCCTTTGGTTATAACTCGAGGTTTAAGTCATGTCTGCCAGATTAAGCTTTGGAGGGGTAATATAAGAGTCGTATATGACCATTGATCTGTCCCTAAGAAATTAACGAGAATTTTCTGATCTATGTCCACCAGATCAAATGTGAAGTCATGAAATCATTTCGGGGATCGTGACTTGGAGTGTTGAAACACTTCATCACAGAAACATCGAGATGTCGAAATGCGAAAACACCGAAACGCCGAAACGCTAAAAGTCGAAATGCCAAAACACCGAAATGAGAAACACTGAAATACCTTTTGGTATAGGCTGTAGTAACCACCATTGGTCATGTGAGAAGGAGGAGCTAGCACCAAGTTAAAGATCGTTTTTGGAGATCGCAACATGAAGAGACGAGATGTCTTCACCTCGGGATTGTCGATATGCGAATCGTGAAAGCGCCTTTTGGTAAAGGCCCATGGTCATAGCCAATGGGCATATGGAGTAAGCATGAGACCCATCTTCTACATTGAACGGTGCAGATTAAATACTTAAACTGATCGTGTGTTTGTTGTTCTTCTAGATGCCTTGGCCATTAATAATCACTGTAAGATAGTTATTCAGTTATTGTAACTGAATCTTCAAAGCCTGAGGGTTCAAGTGTACGCTCTGAATATACGGGGTAGAAGGGGGTAAGTGCTTTAAGTGAATTAAGAAAAGTGAGAAGGGAATGCAAACATTTTAAAAGAGAAATTGAGAATCTAGCATTTGAATTACATAAATCAAATGGTTTGATTGAGAGCACTGAAATCATGGTAGTTGAATTAAAACTTAAAATAGAAGAGGCTAGAGTGAATGAAGAAGCTCTAACTAAAATGCTTGCAGAAATGGATAAGGAAAATGAAGGTTTAAAAATTGAAGTAGTCTCATTAAGAAAGAAAGTACAAGAAAATAACATGAATCATAGTTCTCAAATGTTAGATCAAATTATTAGTAGTCAAATATCAACATATGATAATACTGGAATTGGTTATAAATCTGCAGCAACTAATGGATGTTCTAGTTCAAGTGTTGAGAAAGCAGGTACAGAGGATAATCATGAGAAAATTACTAGCAAGAATATGGAATCAAAAAGGCAAGAAGAAAATCAGGGTTCAACAATGCATAGAAGAAGTTATGGCAGACATCAAGATAGGTTTGAAGGCCATTGTTTCTTTTGTTATAAGTATGGACATAAGGCTGCATTTTGTAATATTTTTTCAAGAAAGATAAATGCACATAACAATCATGAAAGGTCTAATTTTGAATATGGAAGAGGACATGGTAAAACTAGTGAAAACAATATAAACTACTCTTACAACAGATTTGACATCTTAAGATATGAGACTAAATGTTACAAGTGTAACAACTTTGGGCATATGTCAAGTAATTGTCCTATGAGTTTTCAGAAATTTAATGAACCCACTTACACAGATCTGAAAACCAAATATTGGAAAAAGAAAAGTGAAAATCTGAACACTGAAAAATGCACTATAGGTCTACAAGCAGAACATAAAGTAAAATGGGTTGTGGATAGTGGATGTTCAAAGCATATGACAGGTACAAAACATCTCTTTGTTGAACTAGATGAAGGAAAAGAAGGTACAGTCACCTTTGGAAATGATCAATCAACTAGGATAGTTGGAAGAGGAACTGTATGTCTAAACAACAAGAAAATCATGGCTGAAAATGTCTTATTGGTTGAGGAAATGGAACATAACTTATTGAGTGTAAGTCAAACATGTGATAAAGGTCTCTTTATGATTTTTTATTCAAAAGAATGTCAAATCAGGGATATAAAATCAAATAAACTAATTGGAACAACCACAAGAACTTCAAGCAACATTTACATACTAGATGAAGAAAAAGAAAAATGTTATCTTGGGAGTGAAGATGAAAGTTGGTTGTGGCACAAAATACTTGGACACATTAACTTTGAAAATCTGATTTAGTTGAATGAAAAGGAAGAAGTAACAGATTTACCTGTCATAAAGAATCTTTCAAGTTTTGTCTGCAAGCAATGTCAACATGGTAAGCAAACTAGAGTTAAATTCAAAACCAAAGAGCATTCAACAACTAAACCATTGGAAATAGTACATGTTGATGTCTGTGGACCTATGAGAACAACAAGGTTAAAAGGAAAAATATATTTTCTACTATTTGTGGATGAATTTACTAGAATGACATGGATGTTTTTATTGAAAAATAAATCTGAAACTTTTAGCTATTTTCAAACCTTCAAGGAGTCAACTGAAAATGAATGTGACATGAAAATTAAATTTTTAAGATCAGATAATGGAGGGGAATTTGTGTCTAAAGAATTCAACAGATACTGTGATGAAAATGGGATAAGAAGACATTTTTCTGTTACTGAAACACCTCAACAAAATGGAGTGGTTGAAAGAAAAAACAGGACTGTTATGCAGATGGCTAGAACTATGTTCAATGAATCTAAACTAAATAATATACTATGGCCTCAAGCTGTTCATACTGTTGTTCACATTTTGAATAGAAGCTTGCTGAGAAACAATCATTTTAAGACACCCTATCAGTTATGGAAAGGTAGACCAGCTAGTGTTAAACATTTCAGAATTTTTGGTAGTAAATGTTATATCAAAAGAGTTGACAAGCATTTGGGTAAGTTGGAATCTAGAACAGATGAAGGTATTTTAGTTGGGTATTCCTGTTCAAGGAAATCTTATAAATGTTACAACTTCAGATTGAACAAAATAGTTGAAGCCATAGATGTAAAATTTGATGAGTCCTCATTTTGGAAGCCTAAATCTAAACAAAAGAATAATCAAATATATGAGATAGATGACAAGCATAAAATGAATGATGAGGTAAGTGAAACAAAAAAAACTAAGGCTGCTGACAGTGAACAATTAATTCCTACTTTGACACAGGGCACACCTCCATCCAAAAGCATGGCTTCATCAAAGACTCCAAGCAAGAGAATACAGAAAAATCACCCTGAAGCACAGATAATTGGTGACATAAATGCAGGTGTTGGAACAAGAAGTAGAGGGAAAGAATCCACCTCAACTCATGAACATGTATCTTTACTTTCTATGATTGAACCCAAAAATATTGAAGAAGCAATTAAAGATGAGTACTAGATGAAACAATGAATGAAGAACTTAGTCAAATAGAAAAAAATAAGACATGGGAATTGGTTCCTAGACCTTTGAATAAGAATGTCATAGGGGCTAAATGGGTTTTCAGAAATAAGATGGATGAAGCAGGTAAAATAACTAGAAATAAGGCTAGATTGGTTTGTAAAGGGTATGCATAGGTAGTAGGAATAGATTTTGGAGAAACTTTTTCTCCTGTTGCAAGAATGGAATCCATTAGACTGATTCTAGCTTATGCCAGTTCTAAACACATTAAAGTTTACCAAATGGATGTAAAGTCTGCATTTTTGAATGGTGATTTAGAGGAAGAAGTATATATGGAACAACCAGATGGTTTTCAGGTACAAGAAGCAGAACAATATGTTTATAGGTTCAAAAAGGCATTGTATGGCCTGAAGCAAGCACTAAGGGCTTGGTATTCCAGACTTGACAATTACTTGAGGCAGCATGGATTCAAGAAAGGTAACACTGATAGTAATCTATATATTAAAGAAGAAAATGATAGCCTGATCATTGTTGAGATATATGTAGATGATATCATTTTTGGTAGTGATGATAATAGGCTCAGTAAACAGTTTTTTGAAAGTATGCAGAAAGAGTTTGAGATGTCCATGCTAGGAGAAATGAAGTTTTTCTTAGGCTTGAAAATTACTCAATCTGATAAAGGTATTTCCATTTCTCAAACCAAGTATATCAATGCAATGCTTAAGAAATTTCAGATGGAATATTCTAAACTAGTTGGCACTCCCATGGTTACTGGTTGTAAATTAAGTAAGTTTGATGATACTAAAGATGTTGATAAGATAGTATACATATCTATGATTGGTAATCTTCTTTATGTTATAGCTACAAGACCTGATATTATGCATGCAGTTTGTCAAGTTGGCAGGTTTCAGGCTTCACCAAATAAACTTCATCTACTTACAGTCAAAAGAATTTTCAGATATCTTAAGGGGATAGTAGAGTATGGTTTATGGTATCCCACAGGTAATCAGCTTGATTTATATGCTTTCACTGATGTTGATTGGGCAGGTTGTGTTGATGACAGGAAGAGTACTAGTGGAGCAACATTTTTTCTTGGAGGATGTCTTGTAAGTTGGTCAAGTAAAAAACAATCAGCAATGTCTCTATCTACTGCTGAGGAAGAATACATTGCAGCTGCAACTTGTTGCACTCAGGTTCTATGGATGAAACAGATGCTGGAAGATATACATATTCATTATAATGAACCTATACTTATCTTCTGTGATAATACCAATGCAATTAGTATTTCTAACAATCTTGTTATGCATTCCAAAACAAAGAACATTCCCATTAAATTTCATTTTCTAAGAGAGTAGGTTATGTCTAAAGTTATTAAAGTAGAATATGTTGGCACAAAGGATCAGATAGCAGATGTATTTACTAAACCTTTATCTAAAATGCAATTTGAAAGTCTCAGGGATCAGTTGGGGGTTTACCCTCTGTAATTTCATTTCATTCTCAAAGATTACATGGGCTTCATTATAAAATCAGACTGCACAAGTTTATTGACTATTATTAATAGGGGGAGTTTCTGCTGAAATGATACATCTTTGCAAGTGATTTTCTTTTATCAGGGGGAGTATGGTTGATTCCTTTGCCATAGATGTCAAAAGGGGAAGAAGAGATTTAAATTTTTCCATCAATGCCAAAGGGGGAGTTTGTTGGCAGGGCTTGCAGTTTGCTTGCACAGGGAAGTTTGCACAATTTGCATAGGACTTCAGTTTGCTTGCACAGGGCAGTTTGCACAGGACTTGGTTTTGTCACAATTTGCACAGCAGGGAAGTTTGCACAATTTGCATAGGACTTGGTTTTGTCATTAATGTCAAACTTTAAAATGCCAAAGGGGGAGTTTGTTGGTCAGTTTGCACAGGCACCGTGGATCAGTTTGCATAGACACCGTGGTTCCTAATTTGGAGATTGTTATGCCTCTCGACATACCAAAACGCGAAACTGCGAAGAACCCAGGAGGTGAGCCTTTGGTTATAACTCAAGGTTTAAGTCATGTCCATTGGATTAAGCTTTGGAGGGGTAATATAAGAGTCGTATATGATCGTTGATCTGTCCCTAAGAAGTTAACGAGAATTGTTTGATCTATGTCCACCGGATCAAATGTGAAGTCGTCAGAGCATTTCGGGGATTGTGACTTGGAGTGTCGAAACACTTCATCATAGAAATGCCAAAATGTTGAAATGCGAAAACGTCGAAATGTTGAAATGCTAAAAGCCGAAATGCTGAAATGCTAAAAGCCGAAATGCCGAAACGCCGAAATACCTTTTTGTATAGGCTGTAGTCATCGCCATTGGTCATGTGAGAAGGAGGAGCTAGTACCAAGTTAAAGATACTTTTCGGAGATCGCAACATGAAGAGACAAGATGTCTTCACCTCAGGATTGTCAATATGCGAATCACGAAAGTGCCTTTTGGTAAAGGCTCGTGGTCACAGCCAATGGGCATATGGAGTAAGCACGAGACCCATCTTCTACATCAAATGGTGCAGATTAAATACTTAAACTGATCGTGTGGTTGTTTTTCTTCTAGATGCCTTAGCCATTAATAATCACTGTAAGATAATTATTCAGTTATTGTAACTGAATCTTTGAAGCCTGAGGGTTCGAGTGTACGCTCTGAATGTACGGGGTAGAAATAAGTGAAATTCGGTGAGATGAAGTGTGAGTGTGTATGGAATTAATGGTACAACCATAGCTTTAAAGTAAAATCCATTTCTATAAATGAAGATAAATCTGAAATAAAATTATATAGGGACAATGAGGAGAAAAGATGGGGTGAGAGGATTATGGAAGAAAGATGGCTCTATAAAATTTGAGGAGAAATTTTAATGCTTAATCTTTGACAGAGAAGATAAGAGTTGGTTTGCAGATTCTTAGTGATAGAGAAGGATTCCAGGGTGGTAGGAAGGAGCAAGGGGAGACTGTAAAAGTCTCTTGTACAAGTTGGTGCTTGTACATTTGAGAGTTGTAGCTTCCATTCAGTAGGTGCTGAAGAAACAGAGGTATCAACCTCATTTGGGTTGTAGCTCAGATAAAATAAGAATGTAAAGAGGATTTGGAGCTTGCCTTTGATTCATAAGAAGAAGAAGTTTTTCCCTTTTGGGTTTCCTCATGAAAAAACACTGTGTCACTATTTCATTTATGTGATTGTATATTTATTGGTTAAATGTATTACTGCAAGTTAAATGTTAAAGGCATGATTTATTGATTAATAAGTAATCTTCTAATAAAATGAAAGAAATTTTATACAACTGATTCACCCCCCCCCCTCTTAGTTAACTTATCTTGTTCAACACTATTGAGAAATGAAAAAACAATTCTATAGTTGGGAGGAGCATCCATCCTCTGTAATAAGTTGCATTTTTAATAAGATAAGTGTTCTTATTTTTTGTGTTTATTTATGTTAAATGTTGAGATAATTGTTGTGGATTTTACTTTGAGTTATTTTGGTTATTTATACTTGATGTGAGTAGAATGATGCATTTGGATATCTATTTATGTGGCCGAAAGTTTTTGTATGTGTTTAGAGGTTGGTGTGCACATTTAAAGTAATTTAATGTACATTTTTTATTAGCATGGACAATTGCATGAGCTTGAATGTCATGATGTGTGTTATTTCGGCATCTAAAATCGGTATCATAATTTTTATTTGGTAATTTTAGTAGTGGCATGACCCAGCTTGGGGTTGGGTGTGTTACAGAGTGGTATCATAGCTTAAGTTCAACATCGGACCCATATGAGCCAAAGACCAGTGTGAATTTGGTAGAAATACATTGTTGTAGAGTTTCACCTATGACGGATTTGGGGAAATTTCTGAAATTGAAGTGAAATCCCTAGATTTAAGAGAAAATGCAAGTCAGATTTTCTATTAGAACTATCAAAGAGATGATCGAGGGTGTCAATCTATAGGTCACAGAGTTAAATTTGGCCTAGGAGGTCAAATTTTCCATTTTAATGGTGACTAAAGAGTTTGGAGAATCAATGTCCCAGATCATTTAAAAATTGAAGATCAATGGTTGGGATTCAATTTCTATTTTGGAGAAGTTTGGAAAATTTGTAAAGATCAACAACTAGGATCTATTTTGATATTGATATCAACGATCCAAATCCATCGCAGGGTTGGGAAAATTTCTAAGTTTAACTATTTCTCCAATAGAAATCATTTATTTCTTATGGTTGGGTTAGAAAAAATGGAAAAGTGTTTCATTCAGCCATAAGAACTCATCGATCGTCAATGGTCGGGACGATAAAATCGACAAAGTGTTTTGTTTTTCCAAAAGAAATTGTCAATCACGTATGAAGGGAAATAGGAGGATGACGTGTCATGCCATGTCAACATCCACGTGGGATTCTACGTTATCATCCATGTGTCATGCCATGTCATCTAAGTTTCCATTCTATCCAAGAAATAGTCGATCGTCGATGATTAGAGTTTGGTAGAATTCATGAACAAGTTTAGTTCGCCAAGGAAATTGTCGATTGACGTTTATCGAGGTATGATAGAATTCATGGACAAGTTTAGTTCTCCAAGGGAATTGTTGATCTTCGATGATCGGGTTTCAACATAATTCATGAGAAAGTTTAGTTTTCCAAGGAAATCTGCAATCGCCAATGATAGGGGTTCGATGAAATTCTTGAACAAGTTTGGTTTTCCAAAGGAATCATCGATCACCGATCATCGATGGAGTTTCCGATGTTGGGGAATGGAATTTTCATATTGATTTCGAGTTGGCAATCAACGATTGAGATTCATCTACAGGCTTGGAAAATTTTAGACGACCGACGACCGAGATTACCCCCAATTTTGAGATCAATGGATCATAGTTATTCTAGTTTGGTTTTCGTGGTTCAGAGAAATCTCATAAAGCATATATTTTTTTAAATTGTCGATTGAGATTTTTTTTGATAATGGGCACAGGTTAGATTATCAGGATGCTACAGTAGTGCAAAATAGTTTGATGATGATTTCAACCTATTTTAGGGATTGTTATAGCAGTAAATAGGTCAAATTGTACGAAATTTTTTAGTTTTTGAAGGTCATCAACTTGTAGAGGCATTTTGAGGGTCGACACAACATTTTTAGGTGGTCGAAATCGAGAGAATTGTGTGTACCTTAGGGACACATAGTCTCTATTGCTAGAATGAAAGAACTTAGTAAGATATTTCAAATGAGATATTCTTAGCACAAAGAAGAGCTAGTATGAGGAAGTTACAGATGAAACAATACATGGTATAAATTAAGTACTAGTTTAATCCTAGAGAGCATGACACCTTGCTTACAAGTCAGTCTGGGGAACATGACAAGTCTATGGAAATATCATGGACCATAGAAGACATCCATGGAAAGATATTTTGAATTTGGGCACCTAAAACTACACAAGATGGGAGAGAAGACACCTATAGCAGTAAGGGGTAAAAATGAGGGAAAATATAAACTTTCGCTGACCAAAATTATCAACTCGAAGCTCGGATTTAGGAAAATGAGTAGTAAATGGAAATAAATTAAGGAGGAGAAGCCATTTATCAACCCTAAATTTTTAATTCAGCACTATAGTTTCTATAAAAATAAAAATAAAAGTTGTAGTAGTAAAAACAAAGCAATGAGTGGAAATTGCAAATTGCGAAGGTTGTAACTTTTCACTCAGAACTTAGAATGAGGCATGAGTATGGTCATTGGAGAGTTGTTTTAGAGAGGAATGTGTCTAAAGAATTATAATTTGGATTAGTGAATTTTTTTCTTCATAAATTGAAAATAAGAATGGGATGTAACCTAACTAATAAATTATTTTTCAACGTGCCTAATTCTAACAAGAATTATTGTCTGCACAATTTTGCAGAGTTAGAGGTACAAGAATCATATTTAGTTTCTACATGAGGAATAGAGATATGGAGGATGCAGAAGGATATTACATCAATGAGGAGGAGATCATATATCTACATGTCAGTATGGGAAATGCAGAGACTGAATGTGATGGGCATAGGGGAAAATATAATATTGTAGAGTTGGATAAGACTATGAGAAGCCCATATAAGGAAGTCCAAAGTTATAGAACATACAATGAAAGGATGATAAGGGCTCATGAAGAGATATTACATAGATTGTATATGATGCATAAGCAAGTCAATAAATATTTTGGCACAAAACAAGTCTCCAGTGCAAGGAAAGTAGAATCATTCAGATCTCATGATAGGAAGAATGATCATGAAGGATCTAGGAGAACAAAGAGTGTTAGTAGAAATCAACATTATAATTCTCAAGGGAACTTGAATAGAAGAGAACATGCATGTTCAAGGTTAGAGAGTATCACAAGTGTGTCCCCTATCTGAAGATAAAGAACGAGGTAGGAAGAAGATGATTTGCAAAAAGAGATTAGGAAGATTAATCCTCCCACTTTTGATGATTATTTCCAAGACGTGGAAAACATGGTTTTTGAGAATGAGGAAATATTTCCAATTGCATGATTATTCATCAAATGTAGAAGCCGTAATTGCAGGATAAGATATTCAAGGAAATGCATCTATGTGGTGGTATCAGCTTAAGCATATTAAGCACCTTGATGAGAAGAGAATTTCTTGAAAGTAGTTCAAGAAATATTTCTAGCATCAATGTTTGTTAGAGAAATATTATGACAAGAATATGCAAGAGTTATTTGAACTCAAACTTGGGAATATGACCATGTATGAATATGAGTGGAAATTCTTGGAACTTCTTAGGTACATGGACTTTATCAGGGATGAAAAATTCAAAATTTAGAGGTTCTTGAGTCAAATACGATCCTTCTACTAAGATAAAATTAAATTTGATGAGCCCAAGAATTTGGAAGAATCCATAATAAAGTATAAGTATTTGTACAAATATAATAGAGGAAGGCAGACTATCCAAAAGGCTCGGGATGATAAGAAGAAAGGAAATGTGGATCGTAAAAAGAAAGGATTCAAGTTGCCTTTCATCATGAATAGATATCAATCATATCAACAAGGGAAACCATCTCAAGGTGATAAAAAAAATGGCAGATTCCTTAGGGAAGAGGCCAAGACAACACCCCATAAAGTGTTGGGGATGTGAAGGAGATCGCATGTATAAACATTGTCCTCATTGGGGAGATAAGATGAGGACTGTGCATAACATCAAACACGAGGAGATAATAGAGGACATGGGAAGAAGCATTCCAAGTATCTATGAAACCTTGGACAATAGACAAGCAGACTATAAATTCCACATGATTTATTTGGAAGGTAAGATTGATAATCATCCCATAGCTATTTTGATTGATTTTGGAGCTATCCATAGCTATATAAATCCAAATATAGTTGAAATATTTAAATTGAAGAAATGTACGAATGAAAAGTTTTCGTAATTTAAGCTAAATACTGGAACCAAGAGAAGAATCAATGATTTTGTTAAAAATTTCCCTATAAACATGAATAGATTCAACACTAAGGAAGATTTGAACATCATATTGCTTAGGTCTTATGACTGCTTGATTGGTATGGATTGGATAGAAAAACATCGTGTTGTATTAGATTGTTATAACAAGTCTTTCACATGTCTTGATGAGGAAGGAAATTCAAGGAAAGTGCAAGGTATTCCAATTCCTATATCTATCCAAGAGATTTTATCATTGCAACTGAAAATAAGTTTTAGAAAAGGTTTCCAAATATATGAAGCTCATACAGAAGATCTAATGAAGGATAAGGAGCCAAGTATTGAATATTATCTAGTTATGAAAAAGTATGAAGATGTGTTTAGGGAGTTTCTAGGATTTCCACCAAAGAGGGACATTGATGTCTTTATTGATTTAATGCCTAGAGCTACCCCAGTGTCCAAAAATACCAATATAATGAGCACAATAGAGCTAAAAGAGTTGAAAATGCAGCTAGAAGAATTGTTGAAGAAGGGATACATATGCCCATGTGTTTCTCCTTGTGGTTCCCCAGTTCTTTTATCAAGAAAAAATATGGAACGTTGAGGTTGTGTATTGAATTCATACAACTAAACAAGGTTATAGTCAAGAACGAGTATCCTTTTTTGAGGATTGATGATAATTTTTTATCATCTAAAGGAAGCAAAGTTATTTTCCAAGATTGACTTGAGATCAAGCTATGATCAAGTAAGGATAAGAGATGAAGATACTAGTAAGACAATGTCACACACCCGATCCCTAAGTACCTTTTTGAGGGATGGGGTATAAATTTTCTCTTTTCTCAATCATCTCGAATACCTATAACTAGGATTACATCGCCTTTGATTCGACGAGGGTTTTCCAACGACTATAAATTTGTCTAGATCCAATTTTTGGATCACAAATTATGGTCCTTCAAATTTTATTTAACCTTCATCGACTAGAGTCTCTCACCACCATGTCGCATCCACGTGGCCCCCTACCACTCAACATGCCACATCATCATAGCATGCAAAGACTCATCCAACCAGAGGTTGATGCTTGTCTAGCTCTTATAGGCCTATTGATTTAATTAATCATTATCATGATAAATTCCCACTCTTTACTAA
Source organism: Picea engelmannii (assembly GCA_009831015.1). NCBI lineage: Eukaryota > Viridiplantae > Streptophyta > Pinopsida > Pinales > Pinaceae > Picea > Picea engelmannii. Next base: position 135,518 of record ML822601.1, on the reverse strand, counting down.
TCATTTAATAATTTATTTAATCCCTATTAGGGATAATTAATTCTTCATTAAAATTAATTAACCGCATAAGTTTCATTTTTACTTGGCCTAAATTACCGGTCCAGTTAAACCAAGGATTACTTATCTTTCACCTTGGTAATCCCACATTTCGGGGTAAATTTAGTGTTAATTATTATATCAATACCATGTCACATAAACTTATAATCTAATTATATTACAAATTTGTTCTTTTATTAAATATATTATAATATAATTATATTTAATTATATTATACTATGATTTAATATATCTAAAGGCACTTAGGATTATTAATATAAATTAACACATACATCTCTAGACTTCGGCGTAATTCCTCTCCCTGCTTTTAGGAACATACCCAAAACTCTCGAATGTCAAAGCTATGGAGAGGGTCCCACTTATATTATGCATTTATGCAAATATAAGTAATTGTAATACCATACAATATAATTAATTACATTTAGTGCTTATTATAACATTGGAATAAATAAAGGTAGGTTTGGCCCTTCGGCCCTTTTAGCTTGTTCATTCTATTACCCCAAACATCTCGAAGTCTCGAATTCCTAGAGCTCCAGAGTCCCGAACTCCCAAAGGGTCCACACTTACACGTGATTACACATTAAATATAAAATTCAAAAAGGAAAATGGGTTGGCATTTTGTAACGTACAAATATCATAATAAACTCATTTATAATATATTATACTATACCTCTTTTGGAAATTGCACCCAAGTTTATAAAAACCCCCAATATTATATTTAATATTGGAATGGGAGAGAGAGCTCTCAGGGTCAACTCCTTCGGCTCTCCAACACATTCTTTATACTCAAATATCCCAGAGCCGCAGGTTCCCGAAGTGGCCACCACTTATACACATTCCACATTATTTAATATTTAAAAGGAAATGAAAAAAGTTGGCCTTATTCACATGTAGCTATTTCAATGAATTTTAGTATAATATAATATATTATATTATACCCCTCGTAAATTTCACCCAGGTTTAAACAATCTCCAATATTATATTTAATATTTAATATTGGAATGAAGAAAAAAGATATTCGGGTCCACTCCTTCATCTCTTCAGCAAAATTCTTCATTCTCAAATAACCCGAAGTTTCGAAGTTCTGGAGTCCTGAAGGGAACCCACTTGTATTATATTTTGATTTAAATACAATGAATTATTTTGGGATTAAAATATAAAATATATTCAAATAAGGTTTATTATAATCAATTTCGTTAATTGATCACATTTTTTTATTTATTTTTTGTTAATATGTCCAGACCTGTTGGCTGCGGGATTAACCTATGGCTTGAGAAATCGCGACTAAGGGGCATCTAAGCCGTCAAAATCACCTGAGTATTACACCCGAACTGAGCCACACCAACCCTTAACATGGTTGAATTTTTTGTCCCTGCGGGTTTCGAATCGATGACTTTTAACAACACGGAGTGGCTTAACAACACACTCCGTCACCGACTGTCCTACACCTCGGGGATCGTTAATTGATCACATTAAATACAATAATATAATTAATTATATTTATTATCTAAGAAACCTTATACAGGGAAAGGTAGGGTTTGGGCCTTCAATGACTTTGACTCATGAATTCCAACACCCCAGAGCCCTGAAGTCCTAAAGTCCCGAAGACCATGAGATAGTTAAAGTATTTGTTCACGGGTTATTCAATTAGGAAATTATTGTTTATTTCTGAATTATTTTTCCTTAATACCCATTTATAATGACTTTTAATGTTTTTCCATATTTGGGATTATTTCCTAAAGTCCACACAGGTATGATATCCTCTACGTTTTCTGGCACAATATTTGAGGACAAACTAAAATAAAGAAATAGTATGCATAAATAACTCTCTCTCTCTCTCTCTCTCTCTCTCTCTCTCTCTCTCTCTCTCTCTTGATGCTTAATAAATAATTCAATTGTTCAATCATCATTGCCTATGCATGCATTAAACTGTGAAACTCAGTTAGCCACAACATTCACTCCAAGAATTTGGCACAGACAGTCACAAGGTGAAGTTGTTCCCAACATAAAAATTAGCTATAACATTTTCACATTCACACCTAAATTCACGAGGCACTTTTAACAGAGATTTGAACTCATATTTCTCTAAAACACAGTCTATAATTATTTCTGAACTTAACACTGTAGAGATTTAGCAAAATATACTTATTTAGAAATGTTATAGTGTTGCAACTACTGAAAGGGGTGCCCTTTTCCACCCAACCGTAGGCACTGCAACTCTTGGATGGATTTACCATTGGCCACCCCCTAGCTAGATCATGATGCTTTGAGAGAGACTCTTCCTTCTATTCAGCAACAACCAAGAACAAATATCATTCTCCTCTTCCCACATGAACTTGGAATATCAGTTTTCTCTCCACCAAGCAAGGGGGTATGCAATGAGTGCTTCCTCAATCACTCATCTTTTATGCAACCTTGTTTCTTAACTTGGTTAGAAAATGTTGCCCAACAATTCCTATGCACAAAACAAATTTATTTTTCAGTTCTCTTCATAATCAGAGAGATGCACATGCTCTCCCTCCTCATAAATGGTCACCAGACCCATTCCCCTTGCATCCTCTCTTCTGCCCACGATTTTCCTACCTTTTCTTTCCTTCCTGGACAAGATTTTGTGGGTCCAATTCCAAATTTCTTGGGTCATGTCAGGAAGTTTACATATGGTTACTCTGCCCATATCCTCTTTAACTCTTGAGGAAGACTTCCCAACTACCAAATTGAATGGTAATTAAATTCTCTGGGCCAGAGGACTATTCTAGGTTTGACCAATTTAAATCCAGCAGAGTACTGGTTAGGTAGGAGTCATCTCAACCATTACTGATTCCCCTCACCATCTCTCTCATGCATCATGATCTATCTTGGAAACCCCTTCAACAATTATGAAACACTTTCCATTTTATTTAGTAACATAAATATATACATGACCTTCTATAACAAAAGGATCATCATTTCCAACATCAACACATAAACAATCTACCCATAGTATTTTAGCAGGATATAATTATATTTACAAGCTGGGGGAAACATGGGTATGACAGTACCCTCCACCTTAAAGGAACATCATCCTCGGTGTTCTACCTATCATTGTTCTCTTTATGTACAACAATGAACAAAAATGGGTAGTTTGTTTCATGGCATCCTCCATTCCCATGTAGCTTCATCTGGACCAAACTGTTTCCACTGCACCTTGACTTGTGAAATGGTTTTGTTCCTAAGTGGTATTTCTTTCTTGTCTATTATGCATTGTGGCTCTGGAAGGAATTCTCCCTCTAGTTCCACCTGAATCACAGACCAATCAATTATATGAGTAGAATCATGTACATATTTCTTCAGTAACGAAACATGGAAGACATTATGTTCTTTCACTATGGGAGGAAGTGCTAGTCTATATGCTACAGGTCCCACTTTGTCCAAAATTTGAAAGGGTCCACAAAACCGAGGTTTCAGCTTGGCACAAGTTCCCATTCTCAAGGAAATTTTTATGGGCCTAACTCAGAGATACACATGATCCCCTGCTTTGAACTCTCTAGGAGTCATCTTTTTGTCTGCATAGCATTTATGCCTATCCTGAGCTATTTTCACATTATGTTTTATTTGAACTACTTGTTGTTCCATTTCTTTTAGCATGTATATCCCGATTCTACTGGGTTATTTTAGCTGATTGGAATATTGCATTCTCTACCATAGAGAGCCTCAAAAGGGCTCATCTTCAATGACTCTTGATAGCCATTGTTATAAGAAAACTCTACTAGTGGTAGGTAGTCTTCCCACTTCTTGGGTTGATGCATCACATGCATCCTTAACATGTCCTCCAACACTTGGTTTACCCTCTCTGTCTACCTATCAATTTGAAGGTAATAGGATGTCCCAAATAACAATTTAGTTTCAAAACCAACAAATAAAGATTTCCAAAAATTTGAAGTGAATTTTGTATCTCTGTCTGATATGATTTCCTTAAGCATGCCATGTAGTCTAAATATTTCTTTCATGAAAATATTGGAAATATTTGTTTCCTTGCAAGTTGAATCTATGGGGATAAAATGAGAAACATTGCTCAGATTGTCCACAACTACCATAATGGCGTCATTCTTCTTGGTTGATTTGGGAAATCATGTGATGAAATTCATGGAGACGGTTTCCCATTTCCATTATGGAATTGGTAGGGGATACAACAACCATGTTGGATGCCAGTTATCTACCTTAACCTGTTGACATTCTATACATTTATCTAAGTAATCGACTATGTCTTTTTTCATTCTGAGCCAATAAAATAGTTTCTTAGTGGTTGTGATAATGTTTTGATAACTAGGATGACCAATATATGGTATTTTATGTAGTTCATCCATTACGAACCTATTCAAGTCGTCACAATTTGGAATATACAACCTAACTTTGTAAGTTAGCAAGCCATCATTCAACAATTGGTAGCCCTCTTACATCATACCTGTGTGATCTTTCTCTAGGTATGATTTCACAGTCTTGAAAAATGCATATGTTTCTTGTGAACTTTTGACTCTCTCCTTGATGTCTGATTCACAGGTACTTACAACTACCAAGTGAATCACTTTCATACTCCTACTAAGGGAATCAACCACTCTATTTTCATTTCCATTAATATGTTTGATTTCAAAATCAAACTCACTAAGGAGAGTCATCCACCTAGCTTGTCTAGCATTGAGTTTCGGTTGGTCAAACAAATATCTCATCCCACTATGGTATGTCTTAAGTACGAATCTTGTTCCTAGGAGGTAATGCATCCACATTTTTAAAGCATGTACTATGGAAGCCAATTCCAAATCATGGGTCGCATAATTGATTTCATGCTCATTCAATTTTACATATTCATAGCAAATCACATTCCCTTCTTGCATAAGGACTCCTCTGAGTCCTTCCTTATAGGAAAATGTACTCACAAGGAAATCTTTGTTTGGGTCTGCAATATTCTGCATAGGTGGATTGGTTAAAATGTGTTTCAGCTACTGAAAACTCTCTTCACACTCTACTATCCAAATGAATCCAACTCCCTTTTTTAGAAGGGAGGTGATTGGATAACCAATATTGGAAAACCCCTTTGTGAACCTCCTATAGTACACTACTAGGCCCATAAAGGATCTAATATCAGAGACATATTTTGGGGTAGGCCAATCCATAATGGATTTTATCTTGTCATGATCAACTGTCACTCCTTCTTCAGAGATAACATGGCCTAAGTAATGGACTTGTTTTTGGAAAAATCCACACTTACTAAACTTTGCATATAATTGGTGCTCTCTCAGCACTTGAACCACCAACTTGAGATGTTCTTCATGCTCTTCCCTACTCTTAAAATAGATTAGGATATCATAGATGAAAACCAACACAAATCTTTCCAAGAACTTGTTGAGTACATTAGTCATTAAGCACATAAAAGTGGTTAGTGCATTGGTAAATCCAAATGGCACCACCACAAATTCATGGTGCCCATACCTCGTCCTAAAGGTGATTTTGTGGATATCTTCATCCTTAATTCAGACTTGATGGTATCCAGACCTCAAGTCAATCTTGGAGAAAATTGTAGCATCCATTAATTGGTCAAACAAGTCATCAATCCTGGCAAGGGATAATTATTATTAATGGTCATCTTATTGAGTTGTTTATAGTCTATGCACAACCTTAGTGTGCCATCCTTCTTATTCACAAACAAATTCGGTGCTCCCCAAGGAGATACACTAGGCCGAATGTAACCTTTTCCCAACATCTCCTTTAGCTATAGTTTGAGCTCAACTAGCTCTGGTGTACTCATTCTATAGGGTGCTCTATACATTGGCACTGCTCTGGGTACAAGTTCTATTGAAATATCAATATATCTTCTTGGAGGTAGACCTGGTATCTCTTCTGGAAACACATATGTATACTCTCTTAATATAGGATGGTCCTCTAGGCTTGGTTTACTATCCTCAACAGAGTTCAACACTTGTATTGCATGCAAGGGACATCATTTTCTACAATACTTCTTCACTTTAAGGGCTGATATTTGTCTCACTGAGACAGGATTTTGAATTCCATGTAGGTTTCTTTTCCTCCCTTTGTAGTGACCTGAAATTAACTAAATTCTATTAAATCCATAAATTGAAACAGTAAACTTCTACTTCTACACAGAAAACTCAGTAATTTCTTTTAATTCATCATATAAGCATGTTAAATTAATTAATGAACAACAATTTCATAACAGAATAAGAATTACTTAACAAAATAATACAAATTTACCTCTTCCTGATGCTAATTTCTCCATTGACCCGGTTGTCCAGCCTGTTGCTTTGCTGTTGCCTGATGCGCTGACCAACTCTGCCCAAACCGACTATCCTCCCAGCCAGCTAGGAGTAGCCTGTCTGGCTCCCTAGCTCAAGGAAACCGAAAGGAATCCTGGCCCTCGTGCCCAAAACCCCTAGCAACCCGGTGCCCCCTGCAATGATACTCAAAGACTGCAGAACTCTACCACAGAACCAGAAAATCCAAGCCAAGAAATCAGTACTCTCGCCCCCCTCCAAAATGCTTCCTCCCCCAAAAAGAATGCCTTCCACTGTAAGACTCTCCCCCTCCTATTCCCCCTTCACCGACTCTCCCTTTCATTAATTTCCTTTTCCATTTATTTATTATCTTATCCCCTTGTATTTATTATCTTATCTTATCCCCTTATTAATATCTTATCCTTATGTTTAATGTCCTATCCCCTCCCGTATATGTAACCTTTCAATTTAACTATATAACTTATTAATTTATTAAATTTAATACTCATGTTTTTTAAATGTAATAGGTAGTTTAATTAATCAATTAATTAATCAAATTGCCACCATTAATTAATCAATAATTATTTAATTAGTTTTATTATACCTATCCTATTTAATTAATATCATATTAAGACGATTAATCCCCTAATTAATTTTTACTTAATAATCCTTCACATTTGTTCAACTAGGGTTGTTACACCCTTCCTCATCTTCACACTCCAAATTTTTATTATAACAGTCCAACTTGGCTTTATGGGTATCCAACTAGTCCATGCCAATCAACAGGTCATAAGATCCTAAAGGGAGCATATTTAAGGTTGCTTGGGTGGGAAATCCATTCAAGATTAATCGGAATGATGGTATGACCTATGTCACCTTTATTTATGTTCCAGTGGCTAGTTGTACCAGCTATGATTTAACATGTTTTACTTGTTGCAATTTACATTTCTCAATAGTTTGAGGGGAAGCATAACTCAGATTAGAACCAGGGTCAATTAAAATGGAAAGTAGATGGTAGGAAATCATACCTTCCATCTCCACCACTGAAGCTTGGTGGTCAGCTTGTCTATTATCTATGGCTACATAAATTTGTGGCATGTTCCTAGCCACATCATTGACTTTGGTAGCCTCCTGGATGTTGTAAACCTTCATATTATCATGTTTCCTATGTGGGAAGTCCTTCATCAGATGTTCTTAACCAAAGCCCCAACATTTCAAGGGTTATCTCTTTATATTATTAGTCTTACCTAGGGTTGATCCAAAGGGTTTATTAACACTCTAAGATGGAAAATTATGTTGATACACACTTTTCGTAAGAAGGATCATCTTAGAGTTTTTCTCGTGATTCTTAAACGTTGAGGATTTATACCCCTTATTCTTGAATCCCAGTTTACTTTTCTTCTTCCAATCCTTATGAGGTTTTGTCTTATTCTTGAATTGTTCATAGCAGTACCTTGCCTTCTGAATAGTTTCTTCTAAATTCATAGGTTCATCAAACTCAATTATGTCCCGGAAGGACTCAGGCAGTCCACTAATAAATTGTTGCATCTTTACCTTTTCATCCTTTATGTAGGGCACATACATCATCAACTCAAGAAATTTGTTGATCTATTCATGTATTGTGAGTTGTCCTAGATTGAATTCATAGAACTCCTTGTTATTCTCATCATAGTATCTTTCATACAGATACTTCTTTTTAAAGTATTTCCCAAATTGTTTCCATGACAAGTCCTTCTCATGGATTCCTTTCACATTCTTACGGTCATCTCACCAAATGGAGTCCTTTACATTCAAGTTGAAAATGGATATTCAGGCCTTTAAGTTTTCAGAGTAGTCATTGACTCTGAAGTACTTCTTCAAGACAAGTATCCAAACTTTTGCTTCTTCCCCCTTTTTAATTTCTCCATCGAAAGTGGGTGGTTTGGATTTATTAAACCCTTCAGGGTCATGGCTCTTGGAATGTTTCCTCTTCTTTCTTCTCCTCTGGGAATGTGAACTAGTCTCACTACTAGAAAACTCCTTGGAGTTGTCAATTTTCTCACTAGAGGATTCTTCAGTTGAATCCTTGGAGTTAGCATGTCTCTTGGATCCATGTTTGGCCTTCTTTGAGGTACTTCTCCTTGTGTGACTCTTGTTGGTTGTGGAGCCTGATTATCTTCCTGATTCAGAGGTATTTGTTTTTAGTCGTGTTTATACCCTATGAATATTTTACACCCCAGAAGAATGTACACTCCTCCATGCAGGGGAGTGCAAAGGGGGGTTACCCCCTCTGTGGGGTCCGGGGGAAAGTGGGCCCCTGGCGAGGGTTCGGGGACAAAGCCCTCGAAGGAAAATTTTCCTTGTAAATATATATTGTAATTTCATTGTAAATATGGACCATTCATTATAAGGTCTTATATCTAACGGTAGAAGTTATGTTAGGGATTTTTTCCTTAGAAAGAAACCATCTTTTATGAGGGAAATGTATTTCGGCTATGTATCATTGTGAATACTGTATTCTGAGAGAGGAGAATGCGAGAGAAATAAGAGGAAGTTACAGTGGGTGTGTTGTAGGTTGTATCCCTTCATTTGTTGGATAATAATAAAGGAAGGACCTATAAATTTATCTAGTGGACGTAGTCCACATTGGGTGAACCACGTATATCTATGTCTCTATTATATAATGTATCTTATGTGTTTTATTTCTGCATTTTTTTTATTTTATTGCTCCACGATCCTGTTTTTCCAACAACTAGTATCAGAGTGAAAGGTAACTCGGAGGAAAAGAGGGTTCCTGGTTCGAGTGGGAGCAATGACGGAAGATGGAAAGTTTAGGGTCGAGAAATTTAACGGCCAAAACTACCAGTTATGGAAGATACAGATGGAAGATTATTTATATCAGAAGGATCTATTTCTACCATTGGGTGGAATAATAAATAAGTCGACGACCATGAAGGATGAAGAATGGGAGGTTCTTGACATAAAGGCACTAGGAATGATACGACTGAGCCTAGTAGTCTCGATGGATTTCAATATTTCAAAAGAAAATACAATGAAGGAGTTGATGGACACATTGGCTAAACTGTATGAAAAAACCTCGATGTCCAATACGGTATTTCTAATGAAGATATTATTTAATATGAAGATGTCATAAGGTGGGTATGTTGCAGATCATTTAAATGAATTTAATACGGTTACTAATCAATGAAGTTTTGTAAAAGTGGACTTTGATAATGAGGTCAGGGCTCTTCTAATCTTGTGCTCATTGCCAAAAAGTTGGAATGGCTTGGTCATGGGTGTAAGTAACTCTGTCTCTGGTTCAAATACTTTAAAATTTGATGCTGTTGTTGGTGTTATCCTTAGTGAGGAAATTCAACAGAAAAGCACATGTGATACATCAGGTAATGCGCTAAACATGGAGAACATGGGAAGACAAAAAGATAGAGGAAAGGGCTCAGGGAATCATGGGAACTCTAGGAAGGGCGGATCCAAATCTAGATTTGGAAAGATAGAGTGTTGGAATTGTGGGAAGAAAGGACATCTGAAGAAAGACTACAGAGCTCCAAAGAAAGAAAGAGATGGACATCAAGAGAAAAATTAGGAAGTAAATGTAACAGGTGATGTGTTACAAGATGCTTTGATTCTTTCTGTAGATAATATTTATGAGTCTTGGGTAGTAGATTAAGAGGCTTCATTTCATGCCACACCCCATAGGAAACATTTTCTAGATTTTGTTCAAGGTGATTTTGGACAGGTTCATTTGGGTGATGATGCACCATGCAAAATTGTTGGAATGGGAAAGGTAAAAATAAAGAAAAGTAATGGAAACCAATGGTTGTTGAAAGAGGTAAGACATGTTCCAGATCTAAGTAAAAATATAATTTCAATAGGGAAGTTGGAAAGTGAAGGTTGTATATCCATATTTACAGATAAGGTGTGGAAAGTCACCAAAGGATCGTTGGTGATAGCAAAAGGAGAGAAGGTAGGTACATTGTATTTATGTATTGGTAATACTGACTCTTCTATCTATTTAGCTTCTACATGAGTGGATACAACACTGTGGAATCATAGCCTTGGACACAAGAGTGAGGATGGGATGCATATACTTCATAAAATAAATTTATTTCCAAATCTTAAACAAATTGATTTGGATTTTTGTGAGCATTGTGCTTATGGAAAATAGAAGAGAGTCATATTTCTCAGAGTCGAAAAAGAAAAGAAGAGTGAAAGGTTAGAGCTTGTGCATACAAATGTATGGGGACCAACTCAGGTATCATCTCTTGGTGTCTCTCATTATTATGTTACTTGTATTGATGATGCAACTAGAAAAACTTGGGCTTATTGCATTCGACAAAAATATGATGTTTTTGATACTTTTAAGAAATGGAAAGCTTTGGTTGAGAATGAGACAGGAAAAAGGTTGAAGTGTCTCAGATAAGAAAATGGAGGTGAATATTGTAGCAAGGATTTTGATGATTACTGTTCATACCATGGGATTCATAGAGAGAAGACAGTTCTAAGAACACCACAAGAAAATGGTGTGTCAGAAAGGATGAACAGGACAATCATGGAGCATGCAAGGAATATGAGATTGCATGTTGGTTTTCCCTTACAGTTCGTGGTAGATGTTGTAGATACTATTGTTTACTTAATAAACAGAGGACCTTCAAGCTCTTTGGATGGTAGAATTCCAGAGGAGACATGGACAAGAAAAAAGGTAAACTATTGTTTTTTGAAGACTTTCGGTTGTAAATCATTTGTCTATATTGATAAAGAAAATAGAACAAAGCTTGAGGAAAATCCAAAAAGTGTACCTTTATTGGATACAGTATTAATGATTTTGGTTATCTCTTATGGAATTATGAAAATAAAAAAATCATTAGGATTAGATATTTCATATTCAATGAGAAGGTCATGTACAAAGATTAGTTGCAGGGAAAGAAACATGAAAAAGAAAAACCAGAATACACAATGCTTGATGAGATCACTGAAAAAGAAATTCCAAAGGTACCAGAAAATCATAATGTACAACAACAGGATCATAAAGTACCTCAAACTACTGAAAGTGTTGTTAGAATATCTACCAGGTTAAGTAGCCCCCCTGAACGATGCTCTCCTTCATTGTATTATTTATTGTTGATTGATTATGTTGAACCAGAATGTTATGAAGAGGCAATGCAGGTAGACACCAAAAAGAAGTGGGAGCAATGCATGAAAGAGGAAATGGATTCCTTGGTAAATAACCAGACTTGGGACTTAGTTCAGTTTCCTGTGGGAAAAACAACATTGCAGAATAAATGGGTTTACAGGTTGAAGGAAGAAGATGGAGGAAAAAAGAGGTACAAGGCTAGACTTGTTGTAAAGGGGTTTGCACAAAGGAAAGGTATAGATTTTGATGAAATATTTTCTCCTATTGTTAAAATGACTTCAATTAGGGATATTTTAATTCTTGTGGTAGTAGAATATTTTCATCTTGAACAGTTAGATGTAAAAAATACTTTTCTCCATGGGGATTTGGAGGAAGATATTTATATGCAGCACCCACAGGGGTATGAGGTCAAAGGGAAGGAAAATTTTGTATGCAGATTGAAGAAGAGCTTGTATAGCCTAAAGTAAGCTCCAAGGCAGTGGTATTTGAAGTTTGACAAGTTTATGAAAGAACATGGTTATAGTAGATGTCATTCTGATCATTGTGTTTATTTTAAAAAGCTAGAAAATGGAAGCTATATTATATTGCTATTATATGTAGATGACATGCTTGTTGCATGGTCTAATATGTAGGATATAAATGTGCTCAAGAAGAAATTACATAATTCATTTGCGATGAAGGATTTAGGTGCTGTAAAGAAAATTCTCGGTATGAGAATAACCAGAGACAAAAAAAATCGCAAATTGACATTGTCTCAGGGTGAGTACATAGAGAAGGTGTTGGAGAGGTTTATAATGTGGAATGAAAAACCAGTGAGTACACCTTTGGCCATCCATTTCAAATTAACTAAGGAAATGTGTCTCAAGACACAGGAGGAAATAGAAGACATGCCCAGGGTCCCTTATTCATCAGTAGTTGGCAGCTTGATGTATGCAATGGCTTTCACAAGACCAGATATTGCACATGCAGTGGGAGTTGTGAGAAGGTATATGAACAATCCTAGTAAAGAACATTGGGAGGCAGTAAAGTGGATTCTCAGGTATTTGAGAGGTATTGACATTCATGTATTATGTTTTGGAGGCTCAAACATTGTTCTACATGGATATGTTGATTCAGATATGGCATGTGATAAAGATAGTAGGAGGAGAACCACATGGTATGTTTTTAATGTAGGTGGAACAACAATAAGTTGGATTTTGAAACTCCAAAAGGTTGTTTCACTTTCAACAACAAAGGCATAGTATGTTGCTACTACAAAGGCTAGTAAAGAGATGATTTGGTTACTGAGGTTTATGGAGGAATTGGGAAAGAAGAAGGAGAATAGAAGGTTATACTGTGACAGTGAGAGTGCCATTCATCTTGCAAAGAACTCAGCCTTCCATTAAAATACTAAGCATATACAACTTAGGTACCATTTCATACGATCCATCTTGGAAGATGGACATTTGAAGTTGGAAAAGATACACACTAGCCAGAATCCTACAGACATGTTAACAAAGGGAGTAACCATAGAGAAACTGATTTCTTTATCAGTTTCAGTTGGTCATCAAGCATGAAGGTGAAGATGAGAAATTTTCCAGGTCCAAGAAGGTTCATAGTCTAGGAGATACAATAGTGGTGGAGTTATTGAAATCGGTCTCCAAGTGGGAGATTGTTGGTTGTGGAGCTTGATTATCTTCCTGATTCAGAGGTCTTTATTTTCAGTCGTGTTTATACGCCATGAATACTTTACACCCCAGAATAATGTACTCTCCTCCATGCGGGGGAGTGCAAATGGGGGTTACCCCCTCTGGAGGGTCCAAGGTCAAAGCCACCGAAGGAAAATTTTCCTTGTAAATTTATATTGTAATTTCATTGTAAATCTAGACCGCTCATTATAAGGTCGCATATCTGACGGTAGAAGTTATGTGAGGGTTTTTTTCCCTAGAAGGCAACCTTCTTTTATGAGGGAAATGTATTGTGACTATGTATCATTGTGAATATTGTATTATGAGAAAGGAGATTGTGAGAGAAAGAAGAAGAAGTTATAGCGGGTGTGTTGTAGGTTGTATCCCTTCATTTGTTGGATAATAATAAAGGAAGGACCTAGAAATTTCTCTGGTGGACGTATCCCACACTCGGTGAACCACGTATATCTGTGTCTGTATTGTATTGTGTATCTTTTGTGTTTTATTTCCGCATTTGTTTTATTTTATTGCTCCGCGGTCCTTTTTTTCCAACAACTACTTTGAGGACCATGCTTTTGTATCTCAGGTGGACTTTGATTTTTCTTAGTATAATGTCTATCCACATTACTGGCTATTGGCCCATATTGCAGCTGCCTTTGTATATATGATAGGATTTGCAGTATAACTGCATTAATTTCAGTTTGTTTTTCATGTTCTTTTATTAGCCTTTCATTGTCAGCCTTGCAACTCTATAATTCTTCCATGATGCTTCGTATAGTTTCATCCAAATCCGGAGGGGTTTCCACCACCCTCCTCTCATCATATTCTTCTTCTCTATTGTGGGAGATTTCCCCCAACTCATGGTGTGTTACCATTCTTTACACTATATTTTTCCTTCTTGTTTAATGACTGTTTGAGTGTTGATAAAACATTTTATGTTAGTTAATTATCTAATAGTTTATGAACAACACATGCAATTTGTAAGGTGGAATCAACTTCATTATTTGGAAACATTATCAACATGCAGTTCAGATTTTTAAAACACATAACAACAACATAAATTTTCATTCCTCTCTTCAATAGTGGTTTAAATAATCTTCTTATGAATGGGGTAAGATAATGTGTTACCCCTTAAAAGTTCTCTAATAAAATTTTATTCAACTCATTCATGAGCCCAAGCATGCCAAGTGTTGTTTCCTGCTCTGATACTACTCTGTCACACACCCGACCCCTAAGTACCTTTTTGAGGGATGGGGTATAATTTTATTTTTTCTTAATCATCTCAAATCCCTATAACTTCGATTACATCACCTTCGATTCGATGAAGGTTTTCCAACAACTATAAATTTGTCCATATCCGAGTTATGGATCGCAAATTATGGTCCTTCAAAGTTCTTTAACCTTCGTCAACTAGAGTCTCTCACCGCCATGTGGCATCCACATGGCCCCTGCCACTCAACACGCCACATCATCATAGCATGCAAAGAATTTCCCAACTAGAGGTTAATGCATGTCTAGCTCTTATAGGCCTATTGATTTAACTAATCATTATCATGATAAATTCCCACTCTTTAATAATCATTTAATCATTTATTTAATCCATATTAGGGATAATTAATTCTTCATTAAAATTAATTAACCTTGTAAGTTCCTTTCTTACTTGGCTTAAATTACCAGTCCAGTTAAACCAAGGATTACTTCTCTTTCACCTTGGTAATCCCACATTTCGAGGTAAATTTAGTGTTAATTATTATCAATATCCTGTCACATAAACTTATAATCTAATCATCTTACAAATTTGTTCTTTTATTAATTACATTATAATATAATTCTATTTAATTATATTATAGTATGATTAAATATATCAAAGGGAACTTAGGATTATTAATATCAATTAATGCCTAATTCTCTGGACTTTGGCATAATTCCTCTCCATGCTTTTAGGAACATACCCAAAACTCTCGAATGTCGAAGCTATGGAGAGGGTCCCACTTATATTATGCATTTATGCAAATATAAGTAATTGTAATATCATACAATATAATTAATTACATTTAATGCTTATTACAACATTAGAATACAAAAAGGTAGGTTCAGGGCTTCGACCCTTTTATCTTGTTCATTCTATTACCCCAAACATCTCGGATTCCCAAAGTCATGAATTCCTGGAGCTTCAGAGTCTTGAACTCCCGAAGGGTCCACACATGTGATTATCCCTTAAATATAAAATTAAAAAAGGAAAAAAGGGTTGGCACTTTGTCATGTACAAATATCATAATAAACTCATTTATAATATATTATACTATGCCTCTTTTGGAAATTGCACCCAAGTTTATAAAAATCCCCAATATTATATTTAATATTGGAATGGGAGAGAGAGAGCTCTTTGGATAACTCCTTCGACTCTCCAACACATTCTTTATACTCAAATATCCCAGAGCCTCGGAGTCCCGAAGCCCCGAAGTGCCCTCCACTTATACACATTCCACATTATTTAATATTTAAAAGGAAAAAATTTGGACTTATTCACATGTAACTCTTTCAATGAATTTTAGTATAATATAATATATTATATTATACCCCTTGAAAATTTCACCCAGGTTTAAACAATTTCCAATATTATATTTAATATTTAATATTGGAATGAAGAAAAAGATATCCAGGTCCACTCCTTCGGCTCTTCCACACAATTATTCATTCTCAAATAACCCGGAGTCTCAAAGTTCCAAAGTCCCAAAGGGGATCCACTTGTATGATATTATGATTTAAATACAATGAACCATTTTGGGATTATAATATAATATATATTGCAATAAGGTGTATTATATTCAATTTTGTTAATTGATAACATTAAATATAATAATATAATTAATTATATTTATTATCTAAGCAACCTTATATAGGTAAAGGTAGGGTGCGGGCCTTCGACGACTTTGGCTTGTGAATTCCATAACCCTAAACACCCTGGAGCCCCGAAGTCCTGAAGACCACGAGATGGTTAAAGTATTTGGTCATGGGTTACTCCCTAGTGTGCTTTGACATTAGAATAATATTGAATTATATTCTATTTTGGTCTCAAGTATTTTATGCTCTATGAACTTTAACCTCCATTTTCAAAATAATAATAATAATAATGTGTGTGTGTGTGTGTGTATCCCTATACGATTTTATTACCTGAAGAATTTAAATGAAATTATTTTCTCTTACAGAAAATAAGAAAAAGGAAAATATAATTTTCCATTCTTTATAAAGTGATTTAATAAAATCTCTACTCCAAGGAAATTTCTCCATTTTGAAAATCAAAATATAATTATAATCTCTCCCTTCTTGTGGGTAAATGAGTCACTAAATTTAAGGAAATTGGTCCTAAAACAAATATTTACCTTCATAGTAAATTTTACATTTCTACCAACATTTATAGCCTACCATATTTAAGGGGATTCTTCCCAAATTTGTAGGGGATTTAACCCAAATTTTAGCATAAATTTGTATTAATGCCCAAATAGAATTTTGAGAGCTCTTGTATTTTAATAATACCCATTTGTAATGACCTTTAATGGTTTTCCATATTTGGGATTATTTCCTAAAGTCCATGTAGGTTTGATATCCTCTAAGTTTTCTGGCATAAGATTTGAGGACAGAATAAAATAAAGTAATAGTATAAATAAATCTCTCTCTCTCTCTCTCTCTCTCTCTCTCTCTCTCTCTCTCTCTCTCTGCTTAATAAAGACTTCAATTGTTCACTCATCATTTCCTATGCATGAATTAAACTGTGAAACTCAGTCAGCCACAACATTCACTCCAAGAATTTGGCATAGGCAGTCACAAGGTGAAGTTGTTCCCAACATAAAACTTAGTTGTAACATTTTCACATTCACACCTAAATTCACAAGTAACTTTTAACAAAGAATTGAACTCATTTTTCTCTAAAACACAATCTATAATTATTTTGGAACTTAGCACTATAGAGAATTAGCAAAATATACTTATCTATAAACGAGATAGTGTTGCAACTTCTGAAAGGGGTCCCCTTTTCCACCCAACTGTAGGAACTGAAACTCGTGGACAGATTTACCACTGGCCACCCCCTAGTTAAATCATGCTACTCTGAGAGAGAATCTTCCTTTTGTTCAGCAACAACTAGGGACGAAGATCATTCTCCTCTTCCCACAAGAACTTGGTAGATCGATTTTCTCTCCACCAAGCAAGGGGGTTTGCATTGAGTGCTTCCTCAGTCACTCATCTTCTCTGCAACCTCGTTTATCAGTTTGGTTAGAAAACATTTCCCAACAATTCTTGTACCCAGAACAAATTTGTTTTTCAGTTCTCTTCGTAATTGGAAAGATGCACATGCTCTCCCTCCTCAGAAATGGTCACCAAACCCATTTCCCTCGCATCCTCTCTTCTACCCACGATTTTCCTACCTTTTATTTCCTTCCTCAACAAGATTTCATGGGTCCAATTCCCAATTTTGTGGGTCAGGTCAAAAAGTTTCCAGATGGGTACTCTGCCCATATCCTCATTGACTCTTGAGGAAGACTTCCTAACTACCAGCTTGACTGGTAATTAAATTCTCTGGGTTAGAGGATTGTTCTGGGTCTGAAAATTTTAAATCCAGCAGAGTATTGATATGGTATGGATCATCTCAACCATTATCGATACTCCTCACCATCTCTCTCATGCATCATGATCTACCTTAGCAACCCCTTCAATAGTTATGCAACAATGTTCATTTTATTTAGTAACAAAAATATATACATTACCTTCTATAACAAAAGGTTCATCATTTCCAACATCCATGCATAAATAGTATGCCCATAGACTTTTAGCAGGATATAGTTATATTTACAAGTTGGGAGAAACAAGGGTATTACAAACAACCTTTGGAACAAGTTATGGACACAATGAATTTTGGTGATTCCCTTTGGATTGACAAATGTGTTTGCTACATTTATGTGTTTGATGAATGGGGTGTTTACATATTTCTGGGACAAGTTTTTCATTGTATTCTTGGATGATATTATTATCTATTCCAAGATAGAGGAGGAGCATGAGCAACATTTGAGAATGGTGCTACAAGTATGGAGAGAGAACCAATTATATGTCAAGTTGAGTAAATGCACTTTTTATCATAAGGAGATCCATTATTTGGGTCACATTGTTTCAGAAGATGGCATAGTAGTGGATCTGGAGAAAATTGAAGCAATCAAAATTTGTCCAGCACCAACAAACATTTCATAGGTTAGATCATTTATGGGTCTAGTTGGTTATTAGAAGAGATTCGATGTGGGATTCTCCAAGATTTCACACCCAATAAAATATTTGCAAAAGAAAGGAATAAAATTCAAGTGGAGCACCAAGTATGAAGAAAATTTACAACACTTAAAGGATTTACTAACCAGTGCACCCATTTTAAAAGTTGCAGATCTAGATGAGGATTTTGTTGTGTGCACAGATGCATGCAAGGAAGGGCTCATCAGAGTCCTTACACAAAATGGACATGTAATTTGTTATGATTCTAGAAAATTTAAGGAGCATGAAATAAATTGTGCCACACATGATTTAGAGTTGGCAGCCATAGTACATGCTTTAAAAATGTGGAGACATTACCTCATGGGAAGAAAATATGAATTGAGGACAGACCATAGTGGTCTGAAATACTTGTTTGAACAACCAACACTAAATTCCGGACAAACTAGATTGTTGGAATTTCTTAGTGAATAGGACTTTGATGTCAAACACATCAAGGGAAAAGAAAACAAGGTGGTTGATGCAATCAACAAAAAGGTGCATGAAATGCATGCTACAACCCTTAGTATGTACAACATGGATTTAAAAGACACAATTCTAGAGGTTGTAACAACAAACCAACATTATGTGCAAGTTAAAGAAAACTTACAGCCGAATAATGTACAACAAAAGTATAAAGATTAAAATTTATAAGAGGATGGAATCCTCTTGTTCGGGAATATAGTTTATGCTCCCAATTCTCAAGAATTGAGAAATTCAGTTTTAAAAGAAATGCACAATCTATCATATGTTGGACACCCAGGATACCAAAAAACCATTACAGTTGTAAGAGGCAAATATTTTTGTCCTGGTATGACGAGAGATGTAACCAATTATTAGGCTATATGCATGGAGTGTCAAAAGGTAAAGGTTAAGTACATGAATTCAATGAGATTGCTACAACCATTACCCATTCCTGAATGGAAATGGGAAGTTGTTATTATTGATTTCATTACCAAATTATCCACGATATCAAGGAAACATGATTCCATCATGGTAGTGGTGGAAAATCTTACAAAGGTTGCACATTTCATTCTTGTAAAAGTAACTCATAAGAAAACAAATATTGCAGAAATTTGTATGAAAGAAATTGCTAGGCGACATGGTGTGCCTAAGGCAATAGTGTTGGATTGAGATCCCAAGTTCACTTCCAATTTTTGGAAGGAGTTGTTTAAGGGATTTGGGACCAATTTGAATTTAAGTACATCATATCACTCAAAGTCACATGGGAAGACAAAGGAGATTAACTAGATAATTGAAAATAAGTTGAGAATGTATGTAATGGACAAGCATTATAGGTGGGAGGACTATATCCATTTAGTTGAGTTTTCTTACAATAATGGGTACCATGAATAACTGAATATGAGCCCATTTGAAGCATTGTATGAAAAAAAAATGAAACACACTAGTGAGTTGGGATAACCCAATAGAAAAAGTCGTGATTGGGCCAGAATTGTTAAGGGGAATGGAAGAGAAGATAGTAAATATCAGGCATAATTTGAAATTTGTACAAGACGAGAAGAAGAGCTATGTTGATAAAATAAGAACACATAGAGAATTCAAAGTGGGAGAGCATGTGTTTTTAAAAGTTAAATACAAGAGGATCTCGTTGAAATTGGAAAGTTTCCCAAAGATGGAAATGAGATGTTGTGGGCCATTTGAAGGTTTAGAAAGGATAGGCACAATTGCATACATGATAGCATTACCTACATCCATGAGAATTCATAATGTGTTCCATGTTTCTTTATTAAAAAAGTGTGTACATGATCCTAACCATGTGATTGATTGAACTCTGATCTAGGTGGAACACAAAGGGGACTTTTGGGTGGAACCAATATGTATCTTGGACTGAAAATTCAAAGTTCTTAGGAACAAATCCATTGTCTTGGTAAAGTTTCAAAGCACCTGCTATGGTCCTGAAGATGCTACATGGGATCATGAAGAAGACATGAGGGAAGCATACTTGCAAATTTTGAAGAAAATTCAATGTGCATTTGTACATAAGTGAATGAAGGCTCCTTTTTGGTAGCTAGAGTTCCTAGAAACACAACTCTAATACTCATGTCCGAACGATGTTGGATCCCATACCTTGGGATGTGCAATTTGAGGGGAAAATAAAGTTGTTGGTTGGAATTGTTGCGGGTCATTAAGTTATAGAATTATCAAATTATTTTGATGTAACATTTTATATACATGAATGTGTAAATTTTATGGTGATGTGCAATGAAGAAAGTGCAGTTAGTAGGGGGATGGGAATGTAACATCCCCATTTTTAATCCCAAATTAACAATGTAAATTGTAAATATGATGTATGGCCAAGGGTGAAGCGATGTAATATGTAAATGATGGATATTGAATATAATAAATAAAATGTATCACCTACTACAGATGGACACGGATGGAGACTTGGGGGCTTAGTATCCATAAGAGAGAGGAGGGGTCCAAGGGAGAGAGTTTAGTTATATCTATTAAACCCAACCATATTTCTTTCTTATCCTTACTTTGAACCTTCTATTTTTTATTTAGTGTTCTAGAGTCAATCATTGAATTCATGTAAGAGGGTAGGTGTGAGAAGTCACATCCCATAGTTATTGAGAGCATGGGAGATGAGTATAATCAATCTTAGGAAGAATGGGAGAAGAAAAAAATTTGTATGGGGAAGGAGAGCAGTTTTTATAGGAATATTTTTGGATATCAAGAGAGTTCTATGTGTTGAATCTTGAAGGTAGCCATGGTGATGTAGGAGCATCATGATCATCCTGAGGATGACATTGTGAAGGAAAATGTGGTACATGATAGATTTTTTACAACAATGATTAAGTGTTGTAGGAAATAAATACCGATAGAAAGTGACAAACTGCATAAAGTAACAACAATGTTGCAGATCAAATGAATGATGTTGATTATGGTAATGAAGCAAATGGGGCAACGCTACAAGATGGACGTGTAGACATGTTTCTTTGATTAACATGTTGCTATAGAGGACAAGTGCATGAGATTAGAAGAGGAACCATTACAAAAGTAGGAGAGGATGTGTTGAAGGGGGAACACAGTCATATATGGAAGCTAGAAGGTTGCATGCAGGTGAAGAGTCACTGAGGAAAGGATGAATCTGAAGCTAGAAGGTGAAAGGGCATGAAAAATCCACTAGGAAACTGAAGAAAATAGTTTATGAAGGAATAAAACATAGTAACAAAGAGCTTGCAAAGTAGGAAAAGAGGATAGGTTGAGCAAGACAGTGAGAGAGATAAGTGGTTGAGGCTTCCATGGCCTTTGGACTAGCAACCCAATGGGGATTGTAAGCTCATATTCTTCCATGGAGCCATTGTATTGTATTTTGTATGAAATTAATAAAAGATAAGTTTTTTTCATATTTACCCTTGTGTGCGTATGGATGAAATGATGCATGATGTTATGTTGTTGAGTTGTTGACATGAATGGATGCACTTTAATTCCATTGCTTGAGTAATTTAATCCCATGGAGAATATCCCTATTGTGATATTTTGGTATAGGTTCATGAGTCTGTGGAAGGTCGTGTTATAATTTGTGATCATCTATAGGTGGGTGCGTTTCTAGGAGAGATAGTGCACTTGGACTGATGATTCTATGTATATGTGTGAGGATCTTTATATTTTTGAATTAACCTTGGTCACAGGTGGAAGGGTATAGCATTGTTGAAGAGCTCAGTGTATGATGTTTGTGAGGGAGCCTTTCTATTTGGATATGAGACTGAGTGGATAGAGTTTGGTCTAAGAATTCTACATACAGAATGTGTTCCTTGGTTGATAGGCTAACCACTGATTCAAGGCTGTGTAGCACAATCAAAGGGTGATGTTGCATTGAAGGTAGCACATAGGGATGTGAATGGAGGCTATTGTGGAATGTATGATACTAACATGGGTTTCATATTGCAACAGAGTCACATGGAAACAAAATATGTTTTGCAACAAAGACGGGTTGGATAAGAGGCATGTCACAACAAAATACATGTTACAAAAAAATATGTGTGGCAATAGAATACATGTCACATTAGAAGGTGTGTTGCAACAAAATACATGCTACAACTAGAAGTGTGTTGTGGCAAAGGCGTGCCACAACATAATACATGTCACAGTATAAGGTGTGTTGCAGCAGAAGGTGTGTTTTCACAAGAGACGTGTTGTAGTAGGAGATGAGTTGTAGCAAGTGAAGGTGTTGTTTTCTATGTAATTCAGACTGGTGTCCTGTAACATCTATTTGTTGGTGTTGCAAGGAAGTAAACATGGATATGTGATAATCAATGTACAACCCTAGGGGTTGTGGCATGATTGGGTTGACAAATCAGGGAGATGTAGAAATGAGGAAGAAGTGTTTAGGGCAATTGTGGCCCCAGTTATGCATAATTCCAGGAAGGATTCACTGCATATGTACTCTAATGAAAGGATGTGGATGCTCACTGAATCACATAGGTGGCATGTATTGGTAGTTGTTTTGGAGTTATAATTTTATGAGAAGAGAGGTTGTGGGCCTAGGAATAATTTATTATTCAATAAATTGTCAAGGGAGCAAGTATTTTTGTTATTGTGTGAATTCTTATTGTAGTTTCCTAGAGTCCCTAGTAGAGAGATTTCGTGTTCAATCTATGTTGGAGCCCTGGAAGGAATTGGGATAGCCTAAGGGACTACGTGGCAGAGAAGGGGATCCCATTCCTTGGGTTGTGCAAGTTGATGAGAAAGAGAGATGGTGGATAGAAATTAGTTGTGGGAGTTAGTTGTTGAGAGGGACAATAGTTAGCCGTAGGGACCACTACCTCTTGTGTATTCATAGTCCCATCTCAAGGGTGACTTGTTGTTGATAATTGGAACAACAAGTCTATGGTTGGGAGGAACATTCGTCTTCTATAGCAATTGAATTTTTAGTAAGAAAAGTGTTATTATTCATTGTGTTTATTTATGTTAAATACTGATATAATTGTTGTCTGTTTTACTTTGAGTTATTTTGGTTATTCTTACTTGCTGTGAGTAGAATGATGCATTCAAATCTCTATTTATGTGGTTGAGTGTTTATTTTTTGTTGTGCACATTTAAAGTAATTGCATTTACGTTTTTAATTAACATGAACAATTGCATGATCTTGAATGTCACATTGTGTGTTATTTCTGCTTCTAAAATCAATATCATAATTTTTTTATTTGGTCATTTTAGCAGGCAGCAGCTTGGGGTTGGGTGCATTACAAGGGACAACTTCTAGGCAAGGCCAAATAGTACTCTAAGGAGAATGTAGAGGAAAAAATTTCTCACCCCCTTCCATAAAATATTTTTGGAGTTAAAAGCCTCCTAAAAGTGGGAGGTAAGATTTGAAATGGCTCACTACATAATTTTCATCTATTTTGGTATTTTCTAGGTGGAAACAACAAAGTTAATGGCTTGTAAGTCCCATTGCAAGGGCAGGTCTTGTTTTGGTGATTTGGGTCCTAAATATTTCAGACACCATTGAGGCATTAAAGGGTCATTTTTTGGGTCAAAACTTTCCAAACATAGTTAGGATCCTCTCGATGTTGTTCCACACATCAAGAACTCTCCAACAACACAAATATCACCTCAATTAAAATTCATGTGAGGAAGTTATGCCTCCTACAAGTTAACATATCCTATTGAACACCATGGTACTAAGAGGATGCTACCTTAGCTCCCATTACTCACATATTGTAGTTAGTCACATGTGGACCTTCAAAAGGATTCTAGAGGGTCCAATACCCTAACCCTAAGCAATAGTTGAGACATACAAAAAGCATAATCCTATCCCTTACGACTACCAAGACATGTTAAATATTCGGCCGCTAAGAAAGGAAGGGGTTCCATTCTTCTTGTAGTGATCATTGTTTCATGGTTGAGTAGAGCAAAGGAGTGGGATATTGGAACAAAACATAGGAAGTAAAATACCCTAGAGCATCCAAACATCCATACAGGGCATAGTGTGAATGGAAAATACATAGTAAGTGTTTTTGTATTTGCATTTCATATCTGAGAATAAAAGAGTAAGGCATAATTCGCACCTTCTAGTTGGGTTTTCCCATATTGGATTTCCCAAGATAGATCTTGTATTCTTTGATTTAGCTCTAACACCTTAACCTTAAGCACCCTTTATTTTACATGTAACTTTATCTCTCTTTTGAATTAGAATATATTTTAATTTTACAGCTTTTTATATTAATTTTTAAATAGTTTATAATTTATTTTAAATTAAAAATTCAATATTATTAAATTAAACTTAAATGATTTACTTACTATTATAATTGAGTGGGTTTAATGAATAAGAACATGTATTTTTTTTTAAGAAGTTACAAGTTCAAATCTATAAGGGTTAATGTATGTATACCTCCGTAGACTTTAAGAGTCAAATAACCATCCTATACTAAGAATGTCATCATGTCACACTTGTATAAAAGCATGGAGGTCATGTTATTTTTAACTTGTATGAATTATTTATGATTAAAATAATAGCAAGGAAAAAATAATAATTAATAATTATAATTGAAGTTGAAATATAAAATTAAAATAGTAATATATAATATTTAAATAAAAATAAAATATATTTTTAATATTAATTATTAAAAAATTCCATTTTAGTGGACGTTAATCATCATCGTCATTAATTTAAGAGAATTTGATAAAATTTTAAATAAGAATATAGTTTTATTACGGTTTATATATGATTTATTTAATTTATAAAATTTAAAATAAAAAATTTAGAATAGAAATACAATACCATCCACTTTTAATTATTGAAAAAAAATATTAGAATTTTTTTTTTTTTAATAATTTAAAAAAATAAAAATAAAAGTCAATATCACTCCTTTCAACCACTTCTAGTTTATAATTTTGCAAGTTAAAGCAAATCCCTAAAAGCTATGTAATAATCAACTAAGCCAAAAGAAACTTTTCCCAAATAATAAGTTGTTTGTTAATTACCTACCATGAATTGCTCACAATAATCTTTTTTTATTTATGTTTGAACTTGTAAAACAACTACTTATTAAGTCCAAGGTTTTTTTAGCTGGAATTGTTTACAGTAATTTTATTTATTTATGTTTGAACTTATAAAACAACTACTTATTAAGTTTCAGGTTTTTGGCTGGAATGATTGGGTAGCATGTTTGTTATTCTAGTAATTAATATTCAATTCTCACAAATAGACAAATAGACAAGTTGAATGGTTATGATAAAATCAAAAAACCAAAAACTTGAATTACAATATGAATATTCCCACATGCATGTTCACCTGTTATGATAAAACCAAAAACTTGACTTTACTGGGAAAATTCAAAAATCAAGATCAAAGAAAACAACTTTCTGTCATCAGCGCAAGAAGTTATTCACTACCGAATCCTTTGAAAAGCAAGGAGGCGTATAGCAATTCGTTCCATGTATCAGGCACGCCTGGTAAACACCAATGGCTACAATCTCCAAACTCACCCGGATTCTTCCTCTGCTCGCTATTGTAGCCAGGAAGGTAAACTGAAGGGTGACCATCCTTTCGAAACTCTGACAGTCCCGTGATGTCCAACAATGTAACAGGAAACCTTGTCTTCCTGAGAACTTGCTTTACTATGGGCACCTGAGCAGGCAAAGGAGGTTTATATCCAACAATTTGCACTGGTTCCCTCTGGTTATAGCACCGATGCCCATTTCTCTCATTCCACTCACTTGAACTGCAATGTATTTCCATAAATTTTATATATCATTGTGAAATAGTATCAATATATGATAGACAGTGTATTGTATTTGTATAACCAGTTACCTCTCATGTTTAGGGGATGTGGTCCTATAGAAGACAAGGGAACTCTTTGGATCGAGGTTTGCAGATATCCAATTTGCCCACGTAGTCAATCCCTTCCTGTAAGCCAACAATGGATCCATGTTTCTGTAAACCCTATTGCCTTCCATGACCGAGTCCCATCTGTAAAACCAAAATATTGCATCTCCAATATCAATAACAATAACACTTTAGACTATTTTGGTGAAAACAAAAACCTGAAAAGTATTAATGTCCTTACGATTCTCCTTCGGCATGAATCCACCAGTGTGATGACTCAAAAACCAGGACATCAACTCCTTTCCAGTAAATCCCATTCTTCCCAACAGAGTCCAAACGTATAATCCTCTTATTTTTACGAGTAATACTCAGCTGAACCAGAAAGGGAGCCCACAAAAACTCCACAGATGCCCTCTAATCCTTGTGAATTAAGAAATAAAATTGTAAGACTTCACTGGAAGCAAGGAGCCCCATGATATATCGAATTAAAAGAGAAGATATGTGGCAGGAAACTTACCAGGGCCCTGAATATTGTAAGCGAAGATCTAGAGATCATAGATTTCTTATGGGCAGGAATCACCGCTTGAAGAAGGCAGACCATAGACTCCCACTGGCTTCGCGTTATTGAGTCCCCAACAAACATCAATCTCTTTCCCCTCAGCCGCCACAACAGATCTTTGGCATCGAAACTGAATATTAAAAATAAAAATAAGTGAAACTGCAGATCCATTTAGTTGGTATATACAATATTGCTAAGATAATGTTGTTCTGGGGATGTAGATTGATTGGCAAGTGTAGTGTAAATGGAATGAACCCACAACTACTACAACAGATCTTTGGCATCTAAACTGAATATTACAAATAAGTGAAACTGCAAATCTATTTAGTTAGCATATACAATATCGTCAAGATAATGTTGTTCTAGAGATGTAGATCGATTAACAAGTGCAGTCTAAATAGAATGCAATATCATCAAGACAATGTTGCTCTAGGGATGTAGATCGATTGGCAAGTGAAGTGTAAATGGAATGAACTCACAACTGCCACAACAGATCTTTGGCATCTAAACTGAATATTACAAATAAGTAAAACTGCAAATCCATTTAGTTGGTATATACAATCTGGTCAAGATAATGTTGCTCTAGAGATGTAGATCGATTAGCAAGTCCCCTATAAATGGAATGAAAATTGTAAAAATGAGATCTTAAATTCCATTTTCACCTAGATTTACTTGTGCTTCATTCTTGTAAAATAAAAAATAAAACAATGAAGTGAAGAATGTACTGTTTATTGAGTACCTGGGAATGGAACACCTGAGCGGCTGCCATCTCCACTTTTCATAATCAGAATCTGGTCTTCCATTCTTTCTGCAGTTTACTCTTCCTTCAATGAGGTAAGGGCATTGTCCAGCAGGATAAAGAGGATAGGAAGCATCTAGAACCCATCTCCCTGAGAACAGATTGCATTCTCTTGAAACTCTTTTATTAAGCATTGAATGATTGAAATTGAGGTGGACTCTGTCCATCGTATCTGCAGCTATTTCTCCATGTAGAGGATCAGCATGAATGGTGGAGCCATTCTCCATAAAACTGGCGTAGTTGAAGGGATGACCATCATAAATATTGGACGAATAGGCATTGTTGCCTGCAACGAGGAGGAGGCATGCAATAGTACTGCTGACTGCAAACATAAAGCTGAGAAAGGCCATGGTTAATGGTGACTTGTTTCAGCCAGGGAGACCTAAATGATGTGTTAGATAACAGACGAAGACTGAAATTGTGGAGGAAAGACTAACAGCATTCAACAGGAGAGTCACTGTAAATCCATAAACGTCCACGGTCTGGGATACTTGTGGACTCTTAAAATAATAGTGCCCAAATTGACACAATAATGAGATGCATGACTAAGGTTCAGAATATAAGGAAAGTTTTGCACATGTTCAGACGATGGATAGACCTTTTTGTTCAGTTTATTCTAATCAGAGGAGGGACGTTTAGTTTAGTTTAAGTCTCTCAAATCATTAAAAAAAAAAGTATAGTCATGCAGGATTTTGTTAAAAAGTTTAGATTTTGTTTAGAATATGGTGAAATAGATTTTGGTGAAATCGTTATTTTCTATTATTTAAATTGTATTTTTGAATTTAAATTGCATTTTTGAATGCATAGATAGATTAAACATCCTGAAAAACTCTCATGATATTCTAATTATATAGACTCAATCAGTCAAATTAAATGTTTCTGTGAATGAGTTTAACCAAATTCAAGTCAACTTTAAACAATGCTTACTAATTGAGACTTAACTATAAACAACTTATTGTTTCCTTCATTAAGCTAAATATACTTGAACAATCGAGAGCTTTTAATGTGATGTTATTATTCATTTAAGCTGATATGTAATAGTTAATGAAAATCATGTTCTCTTTTTGTTGGACGATCACATTGAATGCATTTATCAACATTGTTCCTTGCCACAAACAACATATACAATCTATAGTATTGCCAAGTCACACCATTCTATGCCTAAGCTTGCTATGCAACACCTTTTCATGGGCATTTCTCAATTTAGTGTAGCCTTAGTTAGATGTTTGTAGTGTTACAAGCTATGTTAATCATAATAGTGATGTAAGTAAAAACTAAGGAGTTAAGTCATCCACCTTACTCAACAAAACATCTTAGGTCTTTTTAGTTTATTTGCAAATACAACGTCATTACTGTCTCACTAATCACTATGAGTGGGTCACCAAGACTATCAAAACATATAGACTCATCTTAAATATACCTAACACTCCCTCCATCATAACATTGCCATCATAACATTTGTTAAGATATAAGATTAGTAAACAGTGTCACACTTTTTTTAAAGTTATATCATACAATGTTTAGACTTTTTATTCTAAATAGATTCAAATTATAAAAAAATTCCACATGAAGGAGAATTTTAACTTTTACCTCATTCTAAAAATTGATCAAAAATTAAATCAAAATTCTAAATAAATGAAAACTTTATGAAATTAAACAACTGTTAAAAATTCTAACGCATTTGAGATCCGGGATCCTCTCTTCGACAAATCGTTTGGTCTTTCCTGCAAGTTCGGGAAGTGGGGAGGGTATTTTCAGATGCATTTATGGCGTATGGGCAGGGATCACGACTATTTATGAAACGTACACCAAAGTCAAAAATGATAAATGAAAACGTTCGTCGAAAGTTCTGAGCAGCACTAATGCAGCGCCAATCACGGACTATACAGGGTCAACTTTGGTAGTAAAGTCAAGTATTTCTTGAGTATCTCCTTTGCTTGACCTTGCGTTCTCACCAAACTGTGTCCATTCAAACTTTCAAAACACAAGATGTAGGTTGATATAAATTATAATAAAAAACATTTTTTTATTAGGCTTGCATGAAGGTTGTATAAAAAGATATACATATTGGGGGTGGGTATAACAAGATCGATTACTATCAACTTTGGGATAGGAAGAGAGATGGTTAGAAGAGGTTTTATCACATTCACAAAATGCTCCTCTATGAGGAGGTCCCAACGACTATTTATGGCCCTTCTTCACACTCTACTTTATGATATCCATGAGGTGTCATGGACATTTGAGAGTTTGTTTAATGTAAGTTTCATTGTGAAGGGAAACCTTCTTGGAGGAATGTTTGATAAGCAATAATCATGATCATGTTTATGTGTGGACTTCTTTGATGGGATAGGGTGGCATTCGTTGTTATAACTGGATCAAAATCACAAAAGTGAATGTCTACTTTGTCCACTTCAGAAATGGGACATGTTTAATCTTTCTTTATTTCTTGATTGTGTTGAGTATGATAGCGTCCATCTCCTTATGGAATCAAAGTGTTATTAGGATTCTACATTATGATATGGAGAGCTTGGATTTTCAAAATTGGTATTATTTTGATTTTTTTAAGTTTCTTCTAGGGTTGTCTTGGTTGAAGGCTATGTGTTCGTTCTTTTTTCACTTGGTAAATTAATTCATGTTTTGGGTGGCCCTGGTTCTTGCATTTTGGATACGATCATAAGTGTTGTATTAGTTAATGTTTTTTATTATGCTTGGCATTATCTTCAGCCTAAGAGGGTTTGGCAATATTAGTTACTACATATTGTATAGCCCAATTGTTAGTATTTTCCCATGGAATTTGAGTTATTGTTAACTTAATATTAGCTTGTCAATGCTTTGAGTATACCCCTTATGTGAGAGTTTGATTGTAACTAAGTATTTATCCTGACCCTTTCATGACATTATTTCTTGAAGTATTCACTCTTAACAATAGTATTTATCCATAATGTAATTCCCAATAGGGACTTTCAAGGATATTTTGTATTCACCTACAAATGTGAGGACCTTTCAATATTGTCTTTACTAGTGTGAAAATGTTGGGTTGTTATATTCTTTGAAGTGAAAGAACATTCATCCGACTATCTAGTCGAGGTGGATCAACTGGATTATAAGTCAACCAACGAGTTAAGTCGAGACAATGGTTAAGTCGAGATCGAAGTGATCGACCAAAAGATTCAAAGTTAAAGTGATCAATGGGATGTTGAAAGGTCAACCAAAAACATGTCGACGGGAGGTCAAGTGGCAGCTGACTGGAGACCAGATGGAGGTCAACTAGGTAGTCGACTGGTAAACCAATTGAAGTCAACTATAACAGAATCCCAAGATTCGTGGGATTGCAACCAATCATCAACCTGGATCTGTAACCATTTTTGGGTGCCATGATTTAGGGTTTTGCATGTTGTAAATCCTATAAACAAGGTGTGTTGCAATTGTATTAAGTTGATATTCATGTTAATGTTGCTAGTCATGTAGATGCAAGCCAAATTGGTTGTAGGGTTGTTCTTTTGTAAAGCAAGAGAGTATGATGGTGATTGTTTCTTAAGTGTAAACCAAGGTTAGTCATGTAACTCTTTATTCAACGAATGAATAAGGCAACAAGAGAGCAAGACGCTCAAGGAATGTTGATTTTCCTGGTTTTGGGTTTCCAGGGTAAAATCTCTATGTACTTTGTGTGATTGTCATTTATTTCTTGTTTAAATTTGTCTTCTCTTTCCTAGTTGGTTTTGTGTGAGTCTTTATTTCTCAGCATTTGGTGTTAAAGATTTGTCTGAGTTGCTTTAATCCTTTGGCATCAAAGCTTATCTGTTTCTTTGTACAAGTCATATCAGAAAAAGGTTAAGTAGATCTTGGATCTGAACTAAACCTAAGTCTAGTGGGGGTTGTAAGTCATAGATATTTAAAGTTGTGCTTGAAAGAATGGCAAGCAGTTTGAGGATAGAGATCGAAAAATTCAATGGCTAGAATTTTGAGCTTTGGAAGCTTAAAATTGAAGATCAATTTGTAGATCGAGAATAATGGATAGTTGTGAGTCCCAGTATAATTATGATGGGTACGTCAAGGGAAGAATGGGAGAAACTTGAGAGAAGAGCAAGGAGTATGATACGACTTTGTCTTTCGTATTAAGTATAATTGAATGTCTCAGGTGAATACACAACAAAGAAACTATGGGACAAGTTGGGAATCTTGTACCAGTCGAAATCCCTCATAAATAAGTTGTTCCTTAGGAAGAAGTTGTATCTTCTGAGGATAATTGATGGGATCTTGGTAACAAAGTATATAAATGCATTCAATAATGTAATAAGTCAGTTATTGTTTGTGGATATTAAAATCGCTTAGGAGGAGAAATGTATTAGCCTATTATCTCCTTTGTCAGACTCCTAGGATATCGGATATATTAGTCATGGTTATAAGGAGTAATTGGACCACACTAGTACTAGAAGACGTGGTTTCATCTCTATTGTTGGAAGAAATGAGACAGAAGAACGGGGAAGGATCAACCAAAGATGCATTAATGGTGACAGGTCAATTGATTGATAGAGATAAAGGAAAATTCTTCGGTAGAAAGTCTAAGTCGAAGGGCATATCTAAATCCTCGGTTTAGTTGATGAGAAGATGTTGGAAATACGGTAAATTTGGGCATTGCAAGAGAGACCGCAAGTAGAAGGAAACAAAATTCAATAGAGTATCTGATGAGAAGCAGTTGATTGATATAAAGACTACTCCAGATAAAGGAGGTGATGTGTATTTGGTGTCGACCAATACACAATCGGATCAGGACGTTTGGTTGACCGACTCAAAAGAATCATTTCATATGACACCTTACGGAGAATGGTTCTACAAATATGAGAGATATGAAGGAGGAGATATGTTCTTGGGGGACAAGTCAACAACCAAAATTTTTGGACGGGGAAGAGACCGACTGATACTACATGATGGAAGGAGTAAAACCCTTCTATGTGTGCTACACATTTCGGGTTTGGCAAGAACCTTGATACATGTCAGCAAGATGAGTGATGTAGGTGTGCACACTCTATTTCGGAAGGATACGTGTAAAATGGTTACGGAAGAAATGGTCTTAATAAATGGAGTTCGGATTGGAACCCTATACAAGTTGTTAGGGAATGTCAAATCGACTCGATGGAACAACATTGCTTTTCCTAAAGTCGACTTGATTAATTTGATACAAACCGACTCAACTATTCTTCGTCAAGTAGACCTGACCATGTTATGGCACTAGAGCATGGGACACACTGGTGAAAAAATACTTCGATTTATGCACAACAAAGGTATGGTAGAAGGTTTTCCTGAATGTAATTTGGAAGTCGATTTTTGTGAACATTGAATATATGGAAAACAAAATTGGGTTAGGTTCCCATGTGGAGCGACAAGGGGAAAAGAGATTATGGAATTGATACATAGTGATGTGTTTGGGCATGTACTGATCCCTTCACTTGGTGGATCCCTGTACTATGTTTCCTTCATAGATGATTTTCATAGGAAGACATGGATATATTTTCTGAGGAAGAAATCATAGGTTTTCGAGAAATTCAAGGAGTTTAAATCTCTTGTGGAAAACTAGATAGATAAGAAGATCAAGTTGTTGAGAACTGGAAATGGTGGTGAATTCTGTCGAAAGGATTTTGAGTAGTTTTGAAAGCAGTGTGGCATAGAATGCCAAAATACCACACCATATACCCCATAGAAAAATGGATTCACTGAGAGAATGGCATGATGTTGATGGACAAAGAAAGGATCATGCTCAATGGTG
>ML822601.1:73981-87935 GCA_009831015.1 Picea engelmannii | reverse complement strand
GATTTTGAGGTGGTTATGCTAGACAATATTTCTTCTGTTGTATCTCCCAAGTTTCGGCCCTTCTAGGTATGAAACTTTATTTTATGTAGTTCTCTGATATTTCTTCTCTGCAATGCCACAGGTCTGATCAAAATTGGATGTGCCAAGTGGAATTTACGGTAACTTCCCCACAACTTGTTGATTTTTGGCCTTTCCAGGAGATCTCAATTGTATAGCATGCCCCGCACAAAATAATTGATATAAATTCTGAAACTCACACCAAAAATACTACAGAATGTCCACGATCCAATGAAACCAGTCCCACTCAATTTGGATACTCTAGGAAGAAGTTATGATTGTTTTACTTGGAACACCTTCTTGAGACTAGTCAATAGGACTAGTCAGATACCCTATCTTACACAGGTTGTATCTACAAATTTATGATGACCCAAATGTTGAACACTTTACCAAAGATACCTTACTAATTTCTGTAAATAGCCTCCAAAGTGCAGTGTCTGAAATGTTACATAAAATGTTTTATAGCGAAAATTCCGCAATAACTCAGTTCAGGATGATTCCAGAACCCTATCTTGTACAAGCTGTATCTCCGAACGTATAAGGCCTCAGGAGCTGAACTTTGAGCCCAACGTACCTTGATCCATCTACTGAATATCCTCCAAGTTGTTCCTTCTGAAACGTTGTATAAAAACAGTTATAGTGAAAATGCCAAGGTGTCTCAGATGTAGCAGCGAAACCCCAAGACCTTGAGCTCTGATACCATATGTTAAGAACCAAATATCAATATAGCATAGAAAAACCTCAAAAAAAGTACTCAATGCCTTGAAAAATACATAATTTCAGATAATAAGCCTCTTCGAGGGGGCAACCTCCTTTTACCCCACTTAAATGTTCAAGTACAAGATGATTCAAAATGTAAATGTCTCCTTGGTATATATAGGAGACTAGGAGGAATAATTAGAACTAATGGCCTAAAGTCGACATAAATAAAATAAAATTACTAATATAATATGCCCCAATTAAGGGGTAATGAGCCAATATTAGGGCTTAACAGCAAGCAAGAATGTGTCTATGATGTCTGCAAAAGAAAGTGAAGGCTATGATTTTAAATGTAATAATGAAATAGTCAAGTTATCTCCTAGTCATGAAGTGTTTAAGAATTCTCCAAAGTTTCCATATGTAGGTCCATTGCATGCAATGTTTCTGAAGATGATAAATGATAGGGTTTTTTCTAGGAAGAGAAGGAATGTTGGTAATTCATTGTCAGTAGCATCTATATGTTCGTTACTATTGTTGATATGTTGTGCATGACCAGTAGTGGAAAATATGAATGCAGATAGATGTGGAAGTATAAGAGTGATTTATTATGTTAGTATCATTATTTCATCCTCCATCCTTGTTATTCAGTTGATTGTAATGAGCCAAGTGGTCCAAGCATGGGGAAGAGACACAAGTCAAGTGGGGAGGCATCTCCCTCATTTAATGTCTGAATGAAAACCTTTTGGTGGTACGAAAGCTTCTTAGTGGGGAGTAATGATCTAGGAATGCTCAAAAAGTTCCAGGAGGATCTGGAACGCTCACAAGGATCTGGAAAGGGTAAAAAAATCTCAAACTTTGATCATCTCAAAAGTTATAAAAAAGGACATCATTGCAAAGAAATCGTTGTCATCTTTCCAATGACACGAATGGTAAGTCAAACAGAGTTCATATGCAAACGTTATGGTTGGTCAAAGTTCACATCAACCAGGAAAAAGTCAACCTTGAAGAGACACATGGTAGGTTCAGAGAGAGACACGTGGAAGGTTCACTGGTTGACAAGTGGTGTCTCTAGGGTGACACATGGCATCATATAGGTGACGTGGCAGATTCGTCGGCAACTAATTTGGCATCCAATTGGTCCAACTATTTAATGACACATGACAGAGGTTAGCCAATGAGGGGATGCCACATGGAAGCCCCTCATTGGCCAGTAATGGTTTAATATGGTAAAATTATTATTGATTCATGGGGAATCGACCCCATGACCTCCATAGCCTCCAAAAACTTAACAAAATCTCCATTTCCAACGCACCATTACTTGTATCTTAACCATGATATGGAAATTATTATATTTAATTTTATGTAACATTTAATATGGAGGGGGAAAGGGGTCGAGGGATAGCCCCCAACCCCTGGTTCATATGTATACCAAACAACCACATTCTATATTCCGCAGAGGGGCTAGTACATAGTGTCAACGAATATATGTTGTAACCCACGTATATCATATATGTTATAACCATATAACATGTGGTTATAACATATATAACCATATGTTATATATATATATAAACAAATAACAAACGAAATATGCGTGGAAGGAGAATCGAACCAAGACCCCTGCTAGAATAGCGAACAATTTTAACCACTACACCAACCACTCAAGATATAGCGGAGATTCCCGCTAATTTTAGCATATTGTTCCCAACTATTTTGGGTATGGTTTTGGAGGCTGCCCTATTTAATGGGAATTCCCCCCAAGGCTTTACACACATATTCCAAGGCTTACGACACACAATTTTATGTATATCTTTTGGTCTCATAATGCGCGATGAGGGTACAAGGCATATGAGGCTACATTGTAAAATGTGCCAAATGGTACCTTGACATAATTTCAAGTATTTTATATCCATTTTGCATGATTTTTCGTTAGGAAATCAATAGTGCACTCTGTTTCTACATTTGAGCAAAGCAACAAAAAGGTCATTGTATTATTTTACGTGCCAAGGGGATTCTGGGGCACTGTAAGTAGAATATAGCCAACTTTATACTTACTTTTCTTAGTTTTTCGAGAGGAATGCAAGGGTGATGTCCTTTTCTGCATCAGAGAAGCATATTTGAAAGGCATCTTGAGCTCTTGTATTGTAAATTCCTTTTATTGTACTTAAAGCATTTGAGTATTAATAAATTGATTCCTCATTTTCTTATGTAAGATGGATTATGCAAGTTATGATCATCAGTTAAAGTGTTTTTTTGAGTAACATAAATCACTTCCATGCTATAAGCATTATCAATAAAATATTTTGGAATAAGAAAGTGGTATTGAACTTAGTGATATTTTCAAATCAAGTGTTGTATAGGTTCTATCCATTTTCAGATCATATAGTCTCCCTGATTTCCTTTCTACATGTGTTATATGCCATTGACGAGGATCCCAATTCAATCAAGGAGGCAGTCGACTCGACAGAGGGTAAACTCTAGAAGGATGTCATAGTCAAAGAAATGGAATCCTTTTACAAGAATGAGACATTGGATCTGGTCAAATTACCTAATGGAAAGAAACATGTTGGTAGCAGGTGGGTGTTTAAGAAAAATATGAACGCAGCAAGTCAAGTCAAGAAATTCAAAGCTCGACTGGTAGTGAAAGGATATTCCCAAGTTAAATTAATTGACTTCGGTGATATTTTTCCCCTATTGAAAAATTTAATTCCATTAGAGTACTAATGTCTCTGGATACAACATTTGATCTTGAAATAGAGAAAATGGATGTGAAGACAACGTTCCTAGATGGGGACCTAGAAGAATGAATCTAGATGAAACAACCTAAAGGATTTGCAGTAAATGGAAAGAAAGAGCTAGTGTGCAAGTTGAAAATATCCCTTTATGGTCTAAATCAATCACCAAGTATGTGGTATCAAAATATTGACACATACATCCTTAGTTTAGGATTTGTGGGAAACAAGGTTGATAATTGTGTATATTCCAAGAAAGAAGGATACCATTTCATATATGTAGACTTGTATGTCAACAACATGTTGTTGGTTGGAAACAACATGGATGTTATAAAGGAGGTGAAAAATTGGTTTTCCTCCAAGTTTGACATGAAGGATCTCAGTGTAGAAAGATTCATTCTCGAAATGGAGATCAAGAGAGACCATATAATTATAAATCTTTGGTTGAATTAGAGAAAGTATATTGAAATAGTTTTGAAATGTTTGAACATGCAGGATTGAAAACCAATCAAGGTGCCAATTCTAGTGGGAGAAAAACTAATTGTTGAATAGTGTCCAAAGACACAAGAAGAAATAGAGGACATGGAACATGTTCCTTATGCTAGTGATGTTGGTATTCTTATGTATGTGATGGTTTTCACTCGACCAAACATTGCTCATGTAGTGGGATTATTGATCAGATATATGTTGGCACATGGGAAAGAGCATTGGACAAATGTAAAGAGAGTGTTCAGATATTTGTGTGGCACAGACGATTATGCTATATACTACCAAGGGAATATTGAAGTTGATAAGGAAGTAAATGTACATTGCTTTATCGATGCCGACTAGGCTGGAGATATTGATCGACGGAAGTTGACCAATGGATATGTGTTCGATATTTTTGATAGAGCAATTAGCTGGATGAGTAAGCGACATGAGATCATATCCTTGTCAACAACAGAATATGAATACATGGCAACCACTCATGGAAGCAAAGAAGCAGTATGGATGCATCGACTATGCTCAAGGATTGGGTTTGAGAAAAGAGCTATGAAGATAAATTGTGACAGTCAAAGAGTGATATTTTTAGAAAAGAACCTAGCTTACCATTCTAGGATGAAGCATATTTATGTACGATACCATTTCGTGAGAGACATGGTGGAAAGCAAGAAGGTGTTGTTGGAGAAGGTAGCCACTTTGGAAAATATATAAGAATTGTTGACCAATTATTTGAGTGTTATGAAGTTCTCTTGGTGTAGAGAGGCAATGGGAATTGTTATCCTAGGTCAATGAACAGATGTTCATGCTCTTTTGTATTGGAAAAGAAGACAAGAAGTGGGACAATGTTGGGTTTTTATATTCTTTGCATTGAAAGAACAATCATTTGAATGTCTAGTTGAGGTAGATCGACTGGGTGATAACTCAACCAATGAGTTAAGTCGAGGTTGAAGTGATTGACCAAAAAATTCAAAGTCGAAGTGATCGAAGACAAGTTGAAAGGTCAACTAACAAGAGATCGAGTGGAAGTTGACTAGAGGTCGACTGTAAAAAAATATTGAGATTTGTGGTATTGCAACCAATGATCTGTGTGGAGCTGTAACCATTTTTGGGAACCATGATTTATGGTTTTGCATGTTGTAAAGTATATAAATAAGGCATGTTGTAATTGTATTAAGTTCATATTCATGTTAGTGTTGTTGCTCATGTAGATGAAAGTTGAATTAGCTATAGGATTGTTCTTGTGTAAAGAAAGAGATTATGATGGTGATTGTGTCTTAGGTGTATACCAAGGTTATCCATGTAACTATTTATTCAATGAATGAATAAGAAAACAAGAGATCAAGATGCACAAGGAATGATGGTTTTCTCGATTTTGAGTTTCCAAGGTAAAATATGTGTGTAATGTGTGTGATTGCCATTTATTTCTTGTTTAAATATGTCTTCCATTTCTTAGTTGGTTTAGTGTGAGTCTTTATTTCTCAGCAGTATTTACCCTTTGGCATTAACAACTATCGACTCTTCATTAGCTAAGCTAAGGAGATATATGGAAGGTTTTGTTTTCTTTATGAGGTTAGGGTTAATAAGGAGAAATTCTAAGGTAATGAGTTATCTCCTTATTATCTCCTTAACTAATGAAAAATAATTAGACATTCATAAATGAGTTAGTAGGTCAGAAAATTAAGTTAAACACCTCATGTTATTTCACTTTGTTAATGAAATTTATTAATCCATTTGAAAAATACTTTGTTACATAAGGAAGACTTATTCATGTTATAGTAAGACATTGTTAGAAATGTTTTGGTTGAATTCTTCACTTCGTTACATAACTATTGACAAGGTTAGTATCTAAGAGTTATTGTTATGTCCATATATCTTTGTATCTCTTATTATTAGCTAGTGAGGTAAAAAAATTTAGTGGGGGATTATTTTGTTACAAGAAGGCATTGTGAGGTCCATCCTAGGTTGACTTCAAAATACATATTTATTATTTGTTTAAGGGGTTGAAATATCTCCTTATTATATCCTTAGCTTAGAACAAAAGGTAATTGGATATTAGGAAGTGAGTTAGTGAGGTAAAACATAAATTCACACATATCCTTATATTCCACTAAGATAATGAAATAGATGTTATGATATTTAGATACTTATGAGTTAGTTAAGATCATATTGGTGTAATGTGCCCTTAGGAAAAGTGTGTTTCCATAATATGCATTAGTATGCAATTGTAGTTATTTAATAAACAGTCATAATATGTTCTAAACATAAAGTGATATGACAATTCATATTCTCCTCAATACTAGTGGCTATATTAATCGATGAATTAACACCTGATTCTCCCATGATCTCTATTTAAATAACATGGAGGGTCATTTGTTAATGATCGATTGTGATGAAATATGAGTTAATAAGAAACAAATCTCGATATTACTATTAAATTGGGAAAAAATATGCACATGCTCACCCGAACCCTAACTCTGTGTTTTCCCATGGTTGCCCTCACCTTCGACCAAGTCCCCTCCACTGCTAGCCTCTAGTTCTAGACTTTCATGATCACTCCCAAGGGAGGATTCACAAGATCCTCCCTTTCCTACAAATAAGTCTTAAATGAGCCCCCAAGGATTTCTCTGGACCACGCTTATGAAATTCCTCCTGCCCAAGAAAACCAGCTCGACCTCAACACAGTTGAATGTTCGGCACCTGCGAAGTCGTCCATGACCCATTCCTCCCCGGAAGCCATAAAAACAAACACATTCATACCCAAATCAACTAACCGACCAAGGATCGAGCTTCCGCCAACTCGTGTCAATGCCAAAATCGAACACATGAGAACATATGCACTCATTGGAAAATTCATCTGAATCTAGCCGATGGAACGTGCACTTCTCAGTTGGATAGCGAAAAAATGGAAACCCAAATCCCACTTTGACATCCAAATAGGCTCAAAAGGATTCTTTACCATAATATTCACGCGGTTGGATGATAGAGAACAAATTCTAGAAGGAGCCCCCTAGTTATTCAATTCGACGGGTTTATACCTTTGGAACTAGACATAATGCTTCAATCCAGACAAAGAAGACTTCACCTGGGTGCCTATGTGGATCAAGCTCTACTCTCTACCTCAAGACTACTAGGATGACGAATCCCTCAAATACATTAGTAACACTCTGGGAAACTTTTTCAAAATAGTAGAGCAAACTAAATTCAACAAGTACATTTCTTATGCCAGGATATATGTCTACATGCACATTGCCAAAGCCCTTCCAGACTCTATTTGTCTCGCACATGAAGATACATAATGGATCCAAACCCTAGAATATGATCATGTACCATTCTTATGCTGCAAATTTCATGAACATGGGCACCTCTTGATCCAGGTGGATATTGGTGGCCACCCACCTATTCAAACTAGCTCCTCGTGTCTGTTTTTGTTCATCACCTTCTTCTGTACTACTTTGTAATTGTGGGTTATACACTTATGGGGATTTCTGAAGCCCCACACATTCTCCAGGTGGATATGGGTGGCCTATCGCCTAATCCAACTTGCTTATTTTGTATGTTTTCATGTCAGCACATCTTGTTGTACTTTTCGAGCCATTTTGGGGCCCTAAACGTTGTTTTTTTGGTTTCCATAGTCAAAATGTAAACAAAGTTAGAGTTTTTCATCGGAATGTGTAGTTATCTAAAATACCTTTCCAACAGGCTATTATGTGCCTAAAACATAGGTCATATGAAAAAGTTACGGCCTTAGGAAGTTGAGGTACCAAATTACACCAACTTACCTATAGGGCCCACATGACTTTTGGTGTTTTACCTTCTAGGGTTAGGTTTTTGGATGTCTAGGGTTTTGGCATTCATGAGCAATATAAAAAATGCCTATGGAGCCTCATTGTAATCCATTATACTCAAACAGATGCCTGTAGCAGCCACATCTCTTCCCAGAGATAACTATCACCATTCGAGCAAGTTTCAGTTCTGTTGTTTTACAGTTTCAACCTATTTCATTATTTAATAGAAGATATTGTTCACTGGATATTTTTGTTATTCTCCATATCTCTGTGTTTATTGTATTCATTCTATTAATCAATTTGTTCCGCTCCTAAATCTGTATCAGTGGTATTAGAGCAGTTTTCTCTTCATTTATTTTTCTTCGT
This sequence comes from Picea engelmannii, assembly GCA_009831015.1. Lineage (NCBI taxonomy): Eukaryota > Viridiplantae > Streptophyta > Pinopsida > Pinales > Pinaceae > Picea > Picea engelmannii. The sequence goes on along the minus strand of ML822601.1, from coordinate 79,813 downwards.
GCATGTCCCCGACAAGATCTGGGTACAAGAAGTTGGGACTCGAACCAATCGAGCCATTACCATATCGGTCGCGCTGAGCCCAAAAAAAACCCATGGGGTATGAAAATAAATAATATGGAGCAGGAGATCCTATTAAAATGTTTCTTGAGGAATCCCTCATGCGACAAAGGAACGAAATGATGGACAACTTCGCGCAGATCCTTCGACGACTACCCACAGGAGAAGCATCTTCATCTAGCGACCATGCAACCCCCTTCAAGGTATATGTAAATTTTGATATTCCATTATTTGAAGGACTGATAGATGTGGATGTTGTAGATAAATGGTTGAATCTACTCGAAGGATATTTTTCAGTCCACAATTATTTCGATAGGGAAAAGATCACTTTTGGATTGCTCAAGGTCGTTCCCCATGTTAAAGACTGGTGGAATACTTACTCTGAGCAAAGGGTCGTGGAGAAATCTACAATATTTTTGGTGGCCCCTACATGGGATTGCTTCTGGGACCCCATTAAAGAAAAATATTACCCTGTTGTAATCTGCGAGGACCAGTACACTAGATGGACCACCCTATGTCAAGAAAGGGACCAAACAGTACCAGATTTCACCAATATTTTCCATACCCTACACACCAAATTGGGTATGAAAGACTCTTAGCGTCATTTGGTTTTCAAATAATATGGTTGTTTTCATAGATACATTTAGACAGAAATGGAGTTCCTGGATATCACCTCTTTTGGAATGAATTATAGATACACTCTCAAGATCGAGCAAAAATTTAAGCAAAAACAGTGAGAGTTTGGATCTGCAAACCCCTCACAGCCAAAGCAGGGAAAAGGTAGCCCCAACCCACATAGAAAGGGACCAAGTCGATATGGTCGCTCTCAGGAAAACCAATCCAAGCCGCAACATAAGAAGGGAAATGAGAAGATGAAGAATGACACAAGAAAATGGTGTGAGTACCATAAAATTCCTTGGAAAAACACGGAATAATGTTGCTCCAAGTAGTCCCTCATGGCCGAGCTGAAGTTTTCTGACTCAGAGGTTGATTTTGATTCTAAGTCAAATCCTGAAGGAGGGAAGTGGATTGTCGATGTTGAACCCAGTGCCACTGTCGCTACCACCAAAGTTCGGCCGAGCAAACCAGAAGAACCAGAGGAAGGAGAACGCCTCTTTCACTCGCAGATGTGGTTTAAGGGGGCTCTGATTCATTTCATTTTCGATAGAAGTAGTTAGAAGAACCTGATTTCAATAAAGGTCACCAAGTGGCTGGACCTACCAATGACACCTCACCCGCAACCCTACACCATCGGTTGGCTTTGACAAGGAAGAAATATTTGTGTCAGCCAACAGTGTCGTCTGCCCTACGACATCAAGCCTTTCAAAGATGAGGTACTATGTGATATTTCTCCCATTGAAGTTTGTGATGTTCTTTTAGGACAACCATATTTGTGGAAGCATCATGTTATGTATGAGTCTATACCCTATAGTGTTATGATTACTTTGGGTAGACAATTGTACAGGATCCCATAGGTAGAGTCACCTACTGCTTTTTCTTTAATCTTTGCTAAGCAATGCAGTAAGGTCATTTCACAGACTAGGAAGTTCATCTTCTTTGTGATTCGTTCTCATAGTAAGAAGAAGGTTTCCACCACATCCGTAGCCTCTACACAATGCCTCTCTTCATAGCAGAAGCAAGTGGACAGGATCATGGAAGAATACAGAGACATCTTATCCTCACCTATAGGGGTACCGACACATTGCCAAGTCAAGCATCCAATTGATCTGACCCCCGGTGCGCCTCTACCTAATGGACCAGTCTATCGGCACTCGGTAATGGAGAATGATGAAATCAAGCGTCAGATCCAAGAGCTTCTTCAAAAGGGGCACATTAGACCCAACTCCTCCCCTTGTGGAAGCCCGATTGTACTGGTGCAGAAGAAGGACGGGACTTGGCGACTCTGCATTGATTACATAGACTTAAACAAAATCACAGTCAGGAACCACTACCCCATTCCCAGGATTGATGACCTTCTTTACCAACTCAAGGGGGAAAATTTCTACAACAAGATTGACCTAAAGTATGGATATCACCAGGTATCCATCGAACCAAATGATGTATGGAAGACAACCTCCAAGTCTAAGGAAGGTCTCTACGAATGGCTATTCATTCCCTTTGGCTTAACAAATGCACCAGCCACTTTCATGAGGTTGATGGATGATGTATTGAGACCATTCACCAACTCCTTTGTGGTGGTATATTTGGATGACATCCTCATCTTCAGCAGAATGTGGGAAGAGCACATGCGGCATATTCAGCAGGTTTTGAGAACTTTGAGGCAGCACAAGTTGTATGCCAACTTGGAAATCTCTTTTGACATGAATAGGGTCCAATAATTTGGCTACATGTTGATCCAAATAAGATCCAAGTCATCCGTGACTAGCCAGCCTTGACCACATTGACCGAGCTTCAGAGCTTTCTAAGGCTAGCCAACTTCTACCGATGGTTCGTGTTGGGATTCTCCCATACTGCATGGGCCCTCAACCAGGTGACCAAGGGAGGTGGTAGGGACAAGTTCGTGTGGGGGAAGGAGCAGCAACGAGCATTCGATGTTCTAAAGAATCACTTTTTCTCAGCTCTAGTAATCTCTTTTACCGATCTGCAACAACCATTCGAGATTGAGACTGATGCATCTAACTATGCTACGGGCACAATTCTCACTCATCACAAGCATCTGATGGCATACCATAGTGAGACACTCTGATACTGTCCAGAAATACCCCACCTATGACAAAGAAATGTATTCCATTGTACAAACTTGTCATCAATGGAAACATTACATTATGGGGAAAGAGATGATCATACACACTGATCACAAGCCTCTGCAGTTCATATAGACACAGGGAAAATTGAAAAACGACCGCCATCAGAAGTGGTCCACCTACCTGCAACAGTTTCATATCAACATCAAGTATAAGACATTTATCTCCAATCATGTCGTTGACTGCCTCAGTCGCCCCCCTGTGGCTACACTCACCACTGTGCTCAATTCACGTGGGCATGAAGCCTCTGAGTGGCCCCAACTCTATCAACAAGATCCATACTTTTCCACCACATATCATCTCTTGGGTACAAGTGCAACTGTCACTGATTTTCACATTCAAGATGGAATCTTATGCCACCTGGGCCATCTTTGTGTTCCTACAACTGAGCGTGCAAAGATGATTTGGGAAGCCCACTACAGTCGGGTGGAAGTACATTTTGGCGTAGAGAAAATTGTGGCCATTCTTCAAAAACGTTTTTATCGAAAAAAATTCGACAGGAAGTTAGCAAGTATATCATATCTTGCACTACGTGTGCCATTGCCAAGCCAACCATCAAGAAGAAAGTCTTATATACCCCTCTTCCAATTCTTGAGAAGCCTTGGGAATCCATCTCAATGGATTACATGTCTGGCTTGCCTTCCACCAAGCAAGGAAATGACTGCATGTTTGTGGTCATTAATCGGTTTTCGAAGATGGGCATCCTCATAACATGTAAGAAGAATGTCACAGTAGCAGACACTGCCAAGATATTCTTCGAACGAGTGTGGGTCCACTTTGGGATACCATAGACCATCATCTCTAACTGAGACAACAGGTTCCTCAGAACCTTTTGGTCGAGTCTCTGGTCTCTATTGGACACCAAGCTCACAAAATTCACTGCTTTCCACCCCCAAACCGACGGCCAAACAAAGGTCGTCAATTGGATGATTGTGCACATCCTACACATGTACAATTCTAAGCATCCACGAACATGGGATGAGAGTCTCCCCTATGTCTAACACAGTTACAATGAAGATCTCCATAGTTCCACCAACCATAGCCCATTTCAGGTGGGTCTGGGATTCCAACCCTTGGGACCCATTGATGCTGCACTCCCTCTTGCCACCGCACAGACAAAATCTTCCCCCGATTAGTCTACGGTCGACAAAGCCACCAGATTCATTGAGGGGATTCACCACATCCACCAACAGGTCTAGGATATTTTGTAGAAATCCAATGCTAAGTACAAGCAGTGCCATGATCAACACAGGGTACCACACCAGTTTTAGGTTAGTGAAAAAGTCTGGTTACATCTGCAGAAGGAGCGTCTCACCAAGCTCCATTGAAAGTTTTGTCCACTTCATTATGGGCCTTACACTATCACCAAGGCTATGGGTAGCAATACTTTTGATCTCAACACTCCACCCTTCCTTGGTCTGCATCCAGTATTCAATGTGGACCTCCTTCGGCCATATTTTCCACCATTATTGGACACTTCTGAGATCGCATAATAGCTGACACCAACAGAGCTCAACCCTAACTGCATGGAACAAACATCCACTGATCAGATCATGGACACACAGTTCAAGGGCACTCGCCAGTAGCGGATCCAACTTTATTGGGTTGTCAAGACAAGGAAAATCCTACACTAAGGCAAGGGGCTCACCCGGGGCCAAATCCAGTAGAAGTTTCCTCACCTGATTGGGTAACTCAATGCAATGAAGACCGTTGCTTCCTAAGAGGGGAGGATTGATCCAGGTGGATATTGGTGGCCACCTACCTATTCCAACTTGTTCCTCATGTCCATTTTTGTTCAACACTTTCTTTTGTACTGCTTTGTAATTGTGGGTTCTACACTTTTAGGGTTGTCCAAATCCCCACACATCCTCCAGGTGGATACATGTGGCCTCTCTCCTAATCCAACTGGATTATTTTGTATTTTTTCATGTCAGCACATCTTTTGTACTTCTGGGGACGTTTTTGGGCTCTAAATGTTGTTTTTTGGGCTCACCACAGTCAAACTGCAAATGGAGTTAGAGTTTGATGGTGGAATGTGTATTTCTCTGAAAGACCTTTCCAACGGGCTATTACACACCTAAAACGAAGGTCGTATGCAAACGTTACGGCCCTAGGAAGTTGAGGTACCAAATTACACCAACTTACCTATAGGGCCCACATGACTTGGTGTTTCACCTTCTAGGGTTAGGTTTTTGGATGTCTAGGGTTTTGGCATTCATGAGTAATATCAAAAAGGCCTATGGAGCCTCATTGTAATCCATTCTACTCAGATGGATGCACATAGAATCCACATCTCTTCTCAAAGATATCTACCACCATTCGAGCAAGTTTTAGTTCTGTAGTTTTATAGTTTCAGCCTATTTCATTATTTAATAGAAGATATTGTTCATTGGATATTTGTATTATTCTCCATATCTCTATTTTTATGGTATTCAGTCTATTAATCAGTTCATTCCGCTCCTAAATCTGGATCACCTCTTCAGAGTCTTCCCTCAAAACAAGAAAACTACAGCTCTAAAAGATGCAACTTTCCTGAATGAAGAATGATTTTGAACAATCCCCACCCAACGAAGAAACACCCGAAAATTCCACACTGCAGCCAAATCCAAAGATCTGTCTACAAGCAATAACTTTCAAGTCTTGGCCCAATAAGCGCCCGGGGAAGATCACAATGAAGAAGACATTTAATAGGCCCCCAAAATGCAGCACCAGTGATCCAGGTGGATATTGGTGGCCACCCACCTTTTCCAACTGGCTCAAAATAGCTTTATGGCAATTTTGGCAATTTACTATTTTTAGCAGGTTTTAACTTCCGGGGCCATTTTGAGGGCCTAAATGAAGGTTTTTCTAGATCAAGGTTCTCAATTATAGCCGAAGGCATGATTGAGCCCCCAAAATGAATCTCCTCGACGATACCTTTCCAACGAGCTATCACATGCCTAAAACGGAGATCGTATGCAAAAGTTACGACCTCGGGAAGTTGATGCACCAACTTACCCAAACGGGGCCC
>ML822601.1:56992-71271 GCA_009831015.1 Picea engelmannii | reverse complement strand
TTACCCAAACGGGGCCCACATGACTTTTGGCGCTTCATCTCCTAGGGTTAGGTTTTTGGATGTCTAGGACTTTTGGCATTCCCGATTATTGTAAAAAGGCCTCCAGAGCCTCATTTTAACCATCTTCTTGCGAATGCGAGTAGTCGTCACATCTCTTCTCAGAGATAAGCTGCCACCATTCTAGTGAGTCTTTCACTCTGTATTTTTACAGTCTATGTACATTTATTTCATTAATAGAAATCGTGTATTATTGTATCTCTGTGTTTATGGTTGCATCTCTGATATATTTTTGTTATATTACTGGATATACACGATATCTCTGTGCATTTCTTTATTATATCTCCGCTCTCATTTCGTACCGAAAATAATCCGGATCAACCAGGAACCCATGCACAATCAGGAAATCACTCCCACCTCAGATCTGTCACCTTCCTCAATCATTCCCCTACCTAATCTGTCCTCAACATCATCCTTAAAGAACTTGATCTGCTCCATTAGTCAGTACCTGGATACACTAATGGAAAAAGACATGAGAGATTTATATCTAGGTCAGTTAGATCTCCTAGGACTGGAAGATGCATGCAAAAAACATGCCTTCCATACGATAACTCCTAAGCATATCCACCTCCTCAAGGAAGTCCTCCACAGATCCAAACTGCGTGACCAGTTGGGGATACAAAACAACCCTCCAACAAATCTGAAAAAGACAGTCAAATATATCAAGAAGCATGGACGCAAGATAGACCTTCAACGCTTTTCCTCCTTGGGTTCCAGGTTATTAGAGTCAGGGCAATATGCCCAACTCACTGAATTATTTTCCTCCAATACTCAAGGTTCCCAATGAAAGTCATATCTTGGAATTTTAGGGGCATAAATGGTCTCACCAAACAAAGAATGCAATGAAGGAAAATCCAACAAGAAAAACCCACTATCCTCATGATTTAGGAAACAAAAAGCACTAGCGAAACTCTCCAGAACTTGCTCTCTCGTCTCTAGAAAAACAACAACTCCATTGCAGTGGATGCAGCCAAGGCCTCATGAGGACTTGTAATAGATTGGATCCTATAGTCATCACTCTTAATAACTTCACCACCACCATAATCCATCTCATCTTCCTACCATGTCATTGGCACATACATGCATGGCTTCATCACCATTATTTATGGACCTCAATCTGCTGATCAAAAAACCAATCTCCTCAATTTTTTTGTATCGGTACAAGAAAGAACATCCCAGATAGAACTAGATCCTTGGTGGAAACTTCAACCTCGTCACTAATCTTCAGGGAAAAAAGGTGGTCGACACACTCTCTTATAGGAGGACAACAACTTTAAAAACTTCATTGAAAATAATTAACTGGTAGATCTGGAACCCACTAATGGAATATACACCTGGAACAACCGACGCTGAGGTATCTCCCATATCGCCGCACATATCGATAGGTTTCTAGTCTCTGAATACATTGCAACAGTCAGGGATGAGCTTTCGTCCTCTATCCTCCCATCCTCAAGCTTCGACCATTGGCCTATTTGCCTTCACTAGCACCAAAAAGACAAGAACTACTACCGCACCTTCAGATTCAATTTTTTTTGGCTATCTAGCCTTGCCTTCAAACCCATGATCCAACATTGGTGGTCAACCACCCACCCCCCCTCCCCCGACTACTCCAAAATGTATAGGTTCCAACAACAACTAAAAGGGATAAAGCAACATCTAAAGGAGCGGAATAAAACAACCTTTGGGAACATCTTCTTAGCCAAAATCACTCTAGAAAAGGATATGGATTCCCTTCAACAACATATCATCCTTGAAGGTCGCTCAACCACTCTTGCACACAAAGAAACAAATCTTCAATCCCAAATGGAAAAAATATGTAAACAAGAAGAAACGCTCTGGAAACAAAAATCCAGAATCTCCTGGTTGAAAGAGGGCGAGCACAATACTTCTTTCTTTCATTGATCTACTATCCAACATAGAATGCACAACAAAATATCCATCCTTAAAACAGAAGATGGAACTAGGCTTGAAAACCATAAGGACATTGAGACAGAGTTGGTCTCCTACTACGATGATATTCTCACGGAGGAGAACTACTCCAGGGGGAATGCCATCCACAGGGTTACCTCCCACATCCCCAACATAGTCACTGATCAACACAACACAACCCTCATGCATCCAATCACTCTTCAAGAGGTGGAAACTACTATCATGGAAATGAAATAAGATATATCCCATGGACCGGATGGTTTCACAATCAACTTCTTCCACGCATGTTGGGATATACTCAAGTTGGATGTTCTCGAAATTATGGAGGAATTGTGTAACCGTCAATGGGTCCTCCATGCCCTCAATTCCACCTTCCTCACCTTGATCCCTAAAGAGGAAAATGTTGTTGTCCCAAGTAAGTATCGATCCATATCTCTCTGCAATGTTATCTATAAGATCATCACTAAAGTCATAGCCAACATGTTAAAGCCTCTTCTTCCCTTACTTGTCTCTCTGGAGAAAACAGGTTATGTTGAAGGCGGGAAGATTCTAGATGGAATAAGTCTAGCCCATGAAGTCATTCACTCCATAAAATCCACTAAAACAATGGGAATGCTACTCAAACTAGACCTTTCCAAAGCCTTTGATCATCTCAGCTGGGAGTACATTAAGAAGACCCTCCTAGCCTTTTGATTCACTCAAGACTAGGTTCAATGGATCCTCTCCCTCCTCTCTTCTGCCTTCTTTCCAGTTCTTGTCAATGGCTCTCCATCCCCCACCTTCCTCCCCTCCCGCGGAATCTTTCAGGGAGATCCCCTCTCTCTCGTTCTATTTATCCTCATGGAGGAAGGCTTAAGTTGAATGCTAAAAAATTCCACCACCAGTGGCGCTCTTAAAGGATTTAATCTCGACAACAATCAACCTCTGACTCACCAAAAATTTGCTTATGACAACCTTCTACTAGCCCACCCCTCTATCCAAGAGGCACGCACCCTCAAACTCTTACTCGACACCTTCTCGGATGCCTTGGGCGCCACCATAAACTTGGACAAATACCTCATCTTCTTCTTCAACATGCCCCCTCTCACTCAAAGAACTATCTCCCAAACTCTAGGCTTTTCTTCCTCCTCTCTCCCCTCCAAATACCTAGTGCTCCACTAATAGCCTCAGCCATCAAGCACTCCAATTGGAAGGAAATTTTAGACAAATTAACTCAATGGATCTCCTCCTAGAATTTCAGAACTCTCAATTTTGCAGGGTGACTCGTTCTCCTAAAATATACACTACAAACAATGTCATTATATCTCTTCTCTATTCTCGTTGCCCCCAAATGGGTGCTCAACTCCATACGAAAAATTTAGTGCACCTTTCTCTGGAGCATGGGAAATAACACTCACAAATGGGCTCTGGTCAAATGGGACACCATCTTATTACCAAATAATATGGGTGGCCTCATCCTCATGGACCCTATGATTCACTCCTACCACCCAAGGATCTCTCATTTGGAACTCGACAAAGCATCAATGCCACCTCATCCAACAACACAATTTTTGGGAAATAAAAAATGGGGCCCTAGCAAACTTCTGGTCAGACTCTTGGTAGAAAATTCCAAGCTTGGAAATGCAACATAACATTCCACCCCAAGGAAACTATAAGGTCAAGGACTACTGGCACACCACAAATACACAACACTTCAGGCACTAGCTACTGCTCCACACTTCTCTCCCTCATCTGCAACCATAAATCCAAACACAAATCCTGTAAGATGTCAATAATCAGAAAATCAAAATAAAGCAGGACAATGACAAGCTCAAATGGGGTTATATTCGAAGAGGCACGTTCACCATCAAAGAATCTTACCAACTCCTCACTCCTCCCATGCCTGATCCTCCAGACCCGGGCTAGGCCAAGCTCTGGGCTCTAAAAACTTGGCCAAAGATATCAATTTTTCTTTGGAAAGTTCTTCATAGGTGCATCTTCACATGGGACAACATCCTCAAAAGAGGATTCTATGGCTCCTTGAGATGTGTTCTTTGCAACAACAACAAAGAATCCATATATCATCTACTTAACAACTGCACCTTCTCCAACAATTTATGGGACAAAGCATCGATTTTCTGCAGGATTTCCGTTCGAATTCATGGTGACATCACTCATACCCTAAAAAATTGGGTTGACAATCCCTATCAAAACCCAATACTCAATCTCCTTTGGAATTTTCTCCTAGGCTTCCTAGTTTGGAACATATGGAAAGAGCATAACCGACACATTTTCAAAGATAAATCTTCTTCTAAAGACTCCCTCTGGACCATGTGCAAAAAATATTTGCTAGAGACAATCCTTCTCCACTGTTAGTCTGACCTTGAATTAAAAGATTCAACTAATGAAGCATTACTCCTTTAATGTTGGGACATCCACCTTGACCTTCAGGAACTTACCATAGAGGAGTTATGCAGTCACTCCTTCATGCAGACCTATATCGACATGATACTTAAGGACTCCACCACCCCAGATGTGGGTGACCAAACAACAACCCCCACCCCCTCTCTTGGAATGCACCACNCCTCCCCCCCAGAGGTGAACCTCATTCACTCTACCCATGGCCCCTTCCCCTCACCCACATGCTCTTTGTACTCCCTTGCAACTCCCACACTCCAACAGTCTGACGAACATAATGTTGTCAGACATGACCCCTCTCCTCTCTCACACTCTTCCCTTGGTCACCTATGTTCACTCCCCTCATTCTCACCTCGCCTCCCTTGCAACACTCTCAACACTCCTCCGACAACTTCCCTCTGTGATTAGATCTAGGTGGCAGCTCTCCTATATGTCTGGTTTTCCCAATTTCCCCCACATTCCTCCTCATTGACACGCCACCCCCACCCTAGGATGTAGTGGTCTCGACAAGCACACCCCCTATGATCCTAACATTCCCATCCTGGCCAACTAGGGTGGATTTGATCGCTCTATTCTGGGTTCCTTACGGCAATTGCTTGATGAATAGGAAGAAGATATCTATGGCTCCCTCCTGGCAGCTCGTCGCACCTCCAGGAATCGACACAACTATTGGGTGGTCAAAAATGTCCTTGCCCATGCTCTTCTTAGTCTTTGTGGTGTCTTTTTCCCTAGCCCTTCCAGCTTACCTCACTCACCCCACTCCCCCACAACCCTCCCTCCCCCCTCTACTCCGGCCTCCCCAAGCTCTCGTCCTCCTCCCTCTATGGTAGCTCCCACCTCCTCAATGCCTCTAGAGGCTCCTAAAATCAGTGCTAAGGTGACTCCTCCAGGCTTGGGTGGCACGTTGAAAGCTCCATGCATACACAACTCAATGACAATGATGGCTCCAACAACATCAACAGTTCCGGATATGAAAAGCATGATGCCTGCCCCAGGTCTGCACATCATGTTGAAGGTTCCAGGCATCAAAACAATAGGCCTCCTGATCAAACACCCATCCTCGGACAACTCCAGCTTAGATAGCGACAGTGACAATGACTTTGGTGGTTGTCCAGTCATCTAAGAAAACCCCATGGACAGTCCCCACTCTTGATGTCTCGACCTCTTCTCCATTTCTTAGGTTTTTTTCAGGTTTTTTTTAGCCATTTGCAAGCTTCTCTGATTTTCGACAGAAGACACGCAAACCACTACAACTTATTTTTTTTGGGTACGCTTGGTTTCTGATCCAAGTGGATATCGGTGGCCACCCACATTTTCCGACTGGCTCAAAAGAGTTTTCTAGCAATTTTGGCAATTTACTATTTTTAGCATGTTTTAACTTTCGGGGCCATTTTGAGGGCCTAAGTGAAGGTATTTTGAGAAAGAGGTTCTCATTGATATCCAAATTCATAATTGATCCCCCAAAATGAATCTCCTCGACGATACCTTTCAAACGAGCTATCATATGCCTAAAACGAAGATCGTATGCAAAAGTTACGACCCCAGGAAGTTGATGTACTAACTTACCCAAACGGGGCCCACGTGACTTTTGGCGCTTCATATCCTAGGGTTAGGTTTTTGGATGTCTAGGGTTTTTGGCATTCCCGTTTATTGTAAAAAGGCCTTCAGAGCCTCATTGTAATCATCTTCTTGTGAATGCGAATAGTGGTCACATCTCTTCTCAGAGATAAGCTGCCACCATTCTAGCGAGTCTTTTACAGTCTCTGTACATTTATTTCATGAATACAAATCATGTATTACTGTATCTATGTGTTTATGGTTGCATATTTGATATATTTCTATTATATTATTGGGTATACGCGACATATTTGTACATTTCTTTATTATATCTCCGTTCTCATTTCGTGCTGAAAATAATCCGGATCAGTGGTATTAGAGTAGGTTGTTCTTGATCTCTTTTTTCAGTGCATGTCCTCGACGAGGTCCTAGTATAGCAAGTTGGGTCTCAGGCTTGTCTCTCTTGAGGACAATCGCTCTCGCACACCCAAGAAACCCTCAATGGTGGAAGAAAAGAAAAATGACGGAGCAGACGATCCTATCAGTTTGTTGCTTGAGAAAGCTCTCACGCGACAGTGGGATGAAATGACAGAGAATTTTTCCCACATCCTTCAACACCTGCCAATAGCAACAGGCGCATATTCATCAAGCGGCCACTTTGGAGGCACCTCGCCTTTCAAGGTACAAGTTAATTTTGATACTCCTGTATTCGAAGGACAAATAGATGCAGAAGCCCTAGACAAATGGTTAAATTTGCTAGAAGGTTATTTCTCTGTTCACAAATTTTTCGACAAAGAAAAGATCACCTTCACACTCCTTAAAGCTTCCCCCCATGTCAAACATTGGTGGGAAACTTATTGGGAGCAGAGTTCCACAGAGGAGTCTGAAATATATGGGGTCAATCCCACTTGGGATTTTTTAATTTGTGGATGCGGTAAAGGAACAATATTACCCTGTTGGAAACTATGAGGACCAGTACATGAGATGGACCACAATACAGCAAGAGAGGGGCCAAGCAGTTCCGTAGTTCACCAATACCTTGCACACCAAGCTGGGTATCAAGGACTCCGAGCGACATTTGGTTCTGAAATACCGTGGGGCTCTACACAGATACATCCAGACTGAAATGGATTTTCTGGACATCTCATCACTCGATGCTGCTTATCGATATGTTGTTAAAAATGAGAAGAAATTTAAGCACCAGAGCAAACAGGATTTCGGATCTATAAATCCGCAACAACCAAAGTATGACAAAGGCAACCCTAACAAACAGTCTCCTGAAAACCAGTCCAAGACACAGGAAAAGAAGGGTCATGGGAAGACAAAGAAGGACACCAGAAAATGGTGCGATTTCCATAAAATCCCCTGGCACAACACCGATGAATGCCGCTCAAAATAGTCATTGGTGGCTGAGATCAAAGACAAGGAGCCAAACCCTAATTCGGAATCCGATTTTGAAAATACTGGTAAAGGATAGATCATTGACGTAGACCCCACTGTTATTATCGCAACTGCAACAATTCAACCAGAAGAACCAACAGATCCCGAAGAGGGGGAGCACCTTTTTCATTCACAGATGTGGGTGAAGGGGACCCCGCTGCATTTTATTGTTGATAACGGAAGCCAGAAGAACCTCATCTCAACATAGGTCGTCAAACAGTTGGGATTGTCGACAACACCACACTCACAGCCATACAACATCGGCTGGCTTCGCCAAGGACGAGATCTCTGTGTCAGCCAGCAATGTCGATTGTCATATGGCATCCAACCCTTCAAGGACAAGGTATTATGTGATGTTGCCCCACTAGATGTCTGTGATGTTCTCCTGGGCCAACCATATATGTGGAAGCGCCATGCTGTTTATGAGTCTTGACCCCATAGTGTCATTGTTACTTTGGGGGGTCATCTCTACAAAATACCAGAGGTAGTTTCGACTATTGTCCCACCTAAAAAGTGTCGCAAGGTAGTATCTCATACTGCAAAATTTAGCTTCTTCACAATCTATTCAAAAGGAGAACATAAGGACACTGCAACCACTACAGCCTCGTCCCAAGCACTTTCTATCCAACAGAAGTAGGTCGGTAAGGCTGCAGCAAAGCGCAAATATTCCTTCTGCACATCTTCCTCTCATGTATCTCGACTTGTTTAATAGCCTCAGCCTCAACAGGTTCTTGACATACTTCCACAAACTGAGCAACGTGATGTCTCCAGCAATACAAGCAACTCACCAAGATGCAAATCCAGCAAACGCTTTTCCCTCTCCCCCAGGAACTCAACACAATGGAAACCATTGCTTCCTAAGGAGGGAGGATTGATCTAGGTGGATATCGGTGGCCCACCTTTTCCGACTGGCTCAAAACAGTTTTCTAGCAATTTTGGCAATTTACTATTTTTAACATGTTTTAACTTCTGGGGCCATTTTGAGGGCCTAAGTGAAGGTTTTTTTAGATCAAGGTTCTCAATGATATCTAAAGTCATAATTGATCCCCCAAAATGAATCTCCTCAACGATACCTTTCCAATGAGCTATCATACGCCTAAAACAGAGATCGCGTGCAAAAGTTACGACCTCGGGAAGTTGATGTACTAACTTACCCAAACGGGGTCCACATGACTTTTGGCACTTCATCTCCTAGGGTTAGGTTTTTGGCATTCCTGTTTATTGTAAAAATGCCTTCAAATCCTCATTGTAATCATCTTCTTGCAAATGCAAGTAGCGGTCACATCTCTTCTCAAAGATAAGCTGCCACCATTCTAGCGAGTCTTTCACTCTGTATTTTTACAGTCTCTGTACATTTCTTTCATTAATAGAAATAGTGTATTACTATATCTTTGTGTTTATGGTTGCATATCTGATATATTTTTGTTATATTATTGGACATACGCGATATCTCTGTACATTTCTTTATTATATCTCTGCTCTCATTTCATACTGAAAATAATCTGGATCAGTTTCCCATTAAGGGTAGGCAAAATTCCATGCCTGGTTTTCCATTAAGGGCAGGCCCATATTTTTCCATTCTCAGGGGAAAGCTTTTTTTTTTCTTGCTTGTATTTTACTTCACTGCATTTTTAATAGAATAAACACTGAGCTTACAAAAAACAAATGATCGATTATGAGAAACTCATATTTAAAAAGTTTTTATTTTGCATTATATATTGCCTCAAGTGGCCATATTGGCTAGCGTTGTGGATTTTTTCCTTCTTTGGCATTTTTAACCACATAATTCTTGTCTACCAATCTTTGGTCTATTTGTGTGAGATATTTCTTAAGGTGTTCTACCTGTGTGGAAATACCTTTTTTATCAAACATGGTATCAAAACCCATATGAGGACCCATTGTTGGAATATTGAGAGGGGGATAAATCAATATTACACAGTAATCATTTATTTCTTTTGCCACAATTTCTTTTTAATAAAAATATATTATTTACCAACAGTTAATCATGCAATTCATAATACACAAAGATTTACCATGGAAACCCAAATGGTAGAAAACTACAAAACTTTCTTGATAAAATTTATAAGCACCAACTTAAAAAAAACACCAATATACAATAATCTTTGCATATACCAACCTGTAGGTGACACCAATCCCTTTGTTGAGCACCAACTCAGTCGATGGGAACCAACCCAAAAAATTATTTTTCATAGGCACCAACTTGTAGGAGACACCAATCTCCTTCCTTGCTCCACCCTGCCACCCTTAAAAATTTGTAATTCATAGTTTTCTTCAGAAAACCTCTCCATCATGCTTCATTCTTTGTGTCATCAAACCTCATATCATCTTTATCGCATCCACACTTTCATACGAACCTCGGATCCTCACTTCTTCACACCACTTTCATCATGCACACCCTTTAGCTCAATTAAGCCACCATTATTTATAGAGTTTCCTTCCTCCACTGATTTTTCCGATACACAAAATGTGCTTCTAAGGTAGGCTACAGATTTACATTAAAATTGGGCTCAAAGGAAAATCCATCCAATTGGTCCCAAATTCCTTCCTTGTTTCGCACATGGGCTTGCTTACCATTCATGGTAAAAATATCATCACTCAAGAGTCGTTGGATATTCCTCTATATTGAGTCTTAATTGTCCATCCTCTCATTGCCCATTGAATCAACACAACCCCATGCAATGCTCCTTCGACACTCAACAATCGTCGGATTTTGGATCCTGGATTGATCTCAAATCAATCTTCTCCATCGATTTTCTATTTCTTTCATCGGGACCATCGAGCTATCAAACCTTTGGGACCTTATCACTCAACCACTGTTATATTTATATCTCCATTCAATATCCATCGTCGATCTGTGATAATGTTCATTAGGACCATAGGGAGTCTGAAACACTCAACACTATTTCAATTGTCAGATCGTTGATCAATGGTTGTCATTGATTCTTAGAGTCCTTCGTCGGGGGAGTATCAACTCTACTCCAATGACAAGTACTATGATGGATCCAACAGTCCTCACAGTCTGAAATCAAAGGCTCCCATTATGTCGCCCCCTCAATATGCACGATGTTTATCTTTTGTCCCTTTGTCCTTTCGTAAGCTAGTTAGTTGGGACCCACATTGATCTATGGTTGTCAGCATTTCTTTCTCTCCCATCGACCAACGGTACAGATTTATCCTTAGATCTCCTTTGTCGAAGTACCTCCACTTTTGTCAGCTAATCTACTCTGACCAGATCCTCTCCGATGAATAGTGGAGATCTGTTTAATATATTGCAACCAACGGTAAGGATATTCTCCGACCAAACCTTCCAAGGGATCTACGTCCCTATACTTGATTGCACGTGGATCAATCATTCTACTACATGTGGCATTGATTTGACAACTAACCTCATGCTAACGTCATCACGACTTTTGACTCTTGTTTGTACACCATGTTGACTTGGCATTGGAAACATGGAATTTTCCTTGTTGCTTACGTGTCCTTCTAGGAGTCGTCGATCTTACTTATCTAGGGTCATTTTTTGTCATTGATTACTCTGTCATCGATGACAGTGTCGTCATCGACAACTTTCTCACAAGGTTTGATCGTCCTGACCTAACAATATTGGGCCCCACTTTGAACCTTCCACTTCGATATAATGTTGCCACATGCCATCTCTCGGATTCGTTGATCTGTTTTACTTTAAGCAGATCCTCACTGTCAATATCATTGTCACCGATCTTGGAGTCATCGATGGTGATTTATTTCAACAAGCTTGGATATCTTCGTTGGCGATCACAAGAATTTCCACGTCGGTGATAACTTGTCGGTGATCAACCTTTTAACAATACTAGGCCCCACTTTCATCCAGATCCAATCACTATCATCGATCTAGATAATATCTTGCTACCTGTCTCCATTGCAACAGATTGACCTTCACGATCAATCTTCCTTATGATCATATCATCTCTATCCATTTTTTGAGGTTTCCTGACCTGACAGATGATGTGGCTCTATACGTGTTGTTTCTTTGACTCGACATGTGGTACTGACGTGTCCTCCTTTGGGCTACACATGGTTGTTTTTGTGGCTTTTGATGTGGGCTCCTTCTACATATGTGACACTTTTTTAGGGTGCTATGTGACACTAATGTGGAATCAAGTTGACATTGTTTTATGGTGCCATGTGGCACTCCAATATTTGGTAGACACTGAGTCCCATGGCCTAAAATGTAATTCCTTTTGCACGGTTCCATGACTCTTCGATTTGCATCCAAACTAAGAGCCTTCACTCTTTCATTATAACATCATCGAAGCCTATTTCCTATATGCATGTGGGATATTTTGTTTTTACTTTGCATCATTATCTTCACGTTTGGATCATTGATCTTGTTGAATGATCAACAATCAAAGGCTCACACTTTGGTTTCTCTGCTCACAGAACCTTCGCCATAATTTAATCAGTGCATCTTCCTTTGATCCTCTGCAATTTGGTCGTCAATCACCCTAGCAGAGATCTTGTCAAAATTTAATCAACACATAGAGATATATAGATGCGCAGGGACATTATCGACTCGCTCTATCTGGTTTGATTTGCATCAAGAAGCTTACTTTGTCTTCCTCGTAGTCATGTATGGTTTAGGTTTGATCCTTAGACATGGCATCATATTCTTCATACCTTCATCAATGATAATGATTAGTCTCCCCTTGTTTATGACATGTAAGAATTTCTTCATTTGACATCAATGATAACACAATTTCCAACACCCACTCATGTTGTTGATTGATATCATGAACCTATGTCACTGCATGTGTTAGCATTGAGAGTCACCCTCAAACTGCAAGAGGATAAGCCCAGTACCCATCAGAATGTTTGGTGGATGTTGTTTGTGAGTGGAGGTCAAATAGACAAAAATCAGTACGAGAATGATTTTAACATAGAAGCGGGCAAGAAATGCACAGGGAAGTGAGGTCCTCATTAACTTCAGTCAGTGATTTGAGTTTAAGTGTGAGTAGAAGGAAGAATTGGTGAGAGAGGTGGACAAGTCTGCCATGAGCATTCGGTTTTCAAGCAGCTTGGTGAATAAAAACTTAGTCTAAAGAGTGTTAGTTTTTCATAGCATTTAGGCTAAATATGAAGTTCATTTCATTTTAACAATTAACCATAACCATAAATGTTGCAGCAACCAAGATCACGTGAAGAAGCACCATGCACAAGAACACAAGATATATCCTGGGAAACCCTTCTCAAACAAGGGAGAAAAACCCAGCCAAATCCTTTTCTATACTCTTCAAGAGAAAGACCTTTTCACCACCAAGAATATCCTAGCACACAAGAGGGTGCACAAAACCTGGAAACTCTAGCGCCCAAGAGAGGTGTGCAACTTTTACCAAGAAGTGTACTTGCTGAAATTTCCAAAACTTACAAGTGAGTGTGTGTCTACAAACGAAATATTTCATCTTACTTATATTAGATGTATCTTATCAACTGAAGTGTCTATTGGCACAATAGGGTCGACCTCACTTAGACATATTAATTGTTTATTATTATAATAATTAATATTACTATTACTATTAATTATCTTTAAAGTTTATCTTTAGACACAATAAGATAGGGCCGACCTGTACCCTTTACACAATAACTAGGGTTACAAGTAGGTTTGACTCTTGAACAATATGTAGCAAAGGATCTAATACAGCCACTAGTGCTCATCCACTAGGGGCTACATCCATAGGGATGTCATAGACCTGAGTCATTGCATTACACAGATGAACTAGGTCCTCACACGTGCACTTATGATCAGCCATAGTCACGTCTGCTCTACATATATGCTTTCCCACTACTACCGACAAGAGGATCATCTAGATTCTTCACATCAACTCTATTGTTATTCAGAGGAGGCCATCACATCATCTTCGTTCTTATTCTCATGATGATGTGCCCAGTGCTTTTCGGGATTTCTCTAACTCAACAGATCGCTCTTACATCGGATAATCATCTGGATTTATTCTCTCTCACGTCATGGAGGAGGCCATATCCATTCCTAGCCCCTGTCCCAGGCTAGAACCACAAACCCTTTATTAGGGTCTTTCTCTCAGGTTTGTAAGCTGAGAGTAAGACTTCACATAGATGTTATATTCCACATCTCATAGGTTTGTAGGCTGGAGGATGTCTCTTATAGCTGCAATCATTAACACTCCCTCTCAGCTAGGGAGGCATTTTCCATCAAGTCAAGTATCATACTGATGTACTCTGAGTTTTGATTTTGGCTAAGGTCATTCATACCCCCTCTTAACTCGGAAGGAGTTCTTGACCAAGTAAATGTTTGTAGTTTGCTTAGGTGTAGGAAGGTACTGCAAGTATACAATCTTTCTTCTGTATCATATCTCTGATATGAAGGTATTTCATCTCGTCGTGTTTTGAACCATCAGGAAACACTGGAATCACACGGCTCTTAGTTTTCATCATAATATCCATCTCATGGTCAAGTAAATCTGTCGGAAGTTTGTGAATCCACATTGCTTTGCACATTTACTGCTATATACTCTGTCTCTCATGAACTCAAGGCCACATAGTTTTGTTTCCTGCTGTGTTAGGAAACCCTAGAAGACTTCAAGGTGGAACATCAACCGGATGTCCTCTTCCAATCTACTGTACTTTTTTATCAATCTGAATCGGCATATTCTGCAAACTCAAGTTCACATTGGAGGTGTTATCCACCAGGTTGCACAAGCTGGATTTCCTGAAGAGCCGCCGAAGAATGAGCAAGCAGTGCTCATACATGCAGAATTTAGTGATTCAGCAGGGCCTGAGAAGGCCCCTTTTTCCGTATTTCCACTGTTGTAATAAGTGTTCTAAGTATGAGAGAATGTAAAAGGCTATTGGCCACCCTTGATCTG
>ML822601.1:39861-56892 GCA_009831015.1 Picea engelmannii | reverse complement strand
TCGCTAGGAGTTGGCCTAGACGGAGGAGTTGAGGATTAGGTGACAGCACCTTAACTCTCACTTGCCCCCAAGGACACACCGAGTGGATTGAAGATTTCTTCCACGTCTCCCAAAGGTGTGTATAAGGCGGCAACAGGAGGCATATCTCGGATCATGTCCAACTGTGTCTTAATACATGTTTTGTTATTTCCTAGTGAGTCTATCTCGATTGACTCATCACATTCACTACATGGCATGAATCAATTTTGGTGTTAACTGGATACATCAGTGATCCAATCAACTGTGGATTAGTCTCGTCTGAATCATCATCAATCTTCTTCTTTAAATCCATCATGGTGGATTTTCATTATGTTATACTTCTTTAATATTCCCACTGTATATTTTCCTTGAATCAAGAAAATTTCATTGGTCCTCTGTCATACTTCTTGTCCCAAGAAGTAGTGTATCATACTCAGATCTTTTATGAAAATTAGAAGTCACTGCTTGCTTGTTTCAACAACAAGGCTTTCTGAATAAGTCATCAGGATCAGGTTCTCATTATCAACACTTTATAGTTTTGGATCAGCAACACTTTTTCTTAAATCAAAACTCATCAAGAATCTATCTATCTGATATAGATTCCAACTCATGGATGGTGGTACGGATGGAAGTGAAACGGTTCACTGGGTCGAGTGTCTCATCATGGACAACTCCCTCTGTTTGTGAGAAACCTTTGGCTTATAGATCGCGTTTTGTATTTTCCTTGATACTTTCATCAGCGGCATGCTTGATCTTATAGATCCACTTGGAAGTTACCACACTGGTCCCTGAATAATATCTTATGCTTAATTCTTTAAGATGTACTAGTATTCTTCTGTTATGGCATCTTGCCATACGAGTTCATGAGTTCTCTTGTAGATTTTCTAAGACAAGGAGTCTCATCATCAATGAAGTGGCTCATGACTGGAGGATGGCTCGAAAAATCTATTTTTTTCTTTCTCAGAATGTGCCTTGAGAAGCTTGTCTACTTTTATGCCTTTTGCATAGTGAGTCTAGGAAGGCATTTTATGCCTTGCTGCAATATCACTAAGCATATCAACTGGAGCAACTAGATCAACTGGAATAATGTCTTTCTCCCTATGAATTGTTGAAGGGGGAGAAGGTATAGTCTTACTGTCAATCTCCACCTGAGATTCTCTGGATCTTTGAAAGACTATCTCTTCTTTAAGGACAACACTTCTGTTTGTCTCAATCTGTCTTTGACCAGGGATGTCGATCTGGAATGTCTTTGAAGATTCATTGTATCCTTTCTTTCTAAAGGATCTAGCTTGGACTTCTTCTCTTTGGGTACATGAAGATACACTGGGCAACCAAATAACCTGAAGTGTTCAATATCAGGCTTCACTCTGGTGAAGGCTTCTATTCTGGTGAAGACTCTTGTTCTGAACATATGTTGCATCATGCATGATTCTGCCCATGAAATCATAGAAAGATTATGATAATGCATTATTGCATTGATTGTCTCAAGGATGGTTCTATTCTTCCTCTTTCTTAAATAGTTTTGACTCCCTTTGAGTCAATGTGACTCCCTCTGAAGGATAAGCATCTTCCTTTGTTCTTGACTTGTCTAGAACAAGAAAACGAGAGGAACCAAAACAAGAATATCTCCTAAAGGAGAATAATAAGTACATCTCTAGAATCAAAACAATTTTAAGGATTGTTATCACAATTACAACACCTATTTGTAATGTAGAAAACTTTAGAAATATAAGTTAGAGGAATGACAATTACAACAATCAAACCTGGTGTCTTCACTTCTAGTGTGTTGCTTTTCTTCCAAGTCTCCTTCACTCAAGATAACAAGTGCTTTCTTCAACCTGTCTTTTGTACTAGGACAATATTCTATCTTGACAAAAGTTTGGGTTAGAGAACAAACTCTATGATCTCAACTTTAATCCATCTAATATCTTGACTTTAATTTTGACCAAAGGTTAGTATGATGGTCATAGCTTCAACATGCAACCTAGATCAAATAAATGTCATAACAAATAGATGCATGCCAGAGTAATCAAACCTAGGTTGCATTATTATTATGAATGTGTTGGATCTTAAGATCCTTCTGGATCTATTACAAGAGATCCCTTCTCCTGCAAATACCCTTTAAATCTTAACAATTTAAACATATGTGAGTACATACCTCTGATAGCATTTGCAGGTAGTGGCACCATCTGGTATCAACGGTAATATTTACCAACTTCTTAAAAGACTTCAAGGGTGACTTCAACTGGTACAACAACTCTTACTTCAATTGATACTACAACTACAATTGATACTGCAACTGATTCTAAAGCTGCAAATGCAACTGCAACTTAGTGTTTTATGAGGAAACCCTAATTTTTCAAACTTCAAATTTTGAAATTCTGATCCAGGGGATAGATGCGTTGAGTTGAGGTGAGTAGGCTAGTGCAGTCAAATTTCTAAAGATCCAAATTTTACCCCCTTAAACTTGACCAGCGGATTTTTGGACTGGTGCTTTTGTTTTTCTGGTACTTCTGGTTTTCTGGTACTTCTGGTACTCTGGTACTTCTGGTTTTCTCGTACTTCTGGTACTTTTTGAAAACTAGGGTTTCACTTTCTGGGAGATCTACCCACTGAAAAGGTGCGCTGAAGGTGCCAAAGAGTTCCTTGGGTTAGGGCGCACTTTTCTAGATGGTTTTGAGGCTGAAAATCTTCTTCAATAAAAATCCATAATTTTCATGTACGACAACAGTGAAGTTTTCCCTTTTACTTGTGAAGAATGCTTGTGAGACTTGGTGGATGCTTGTGCAATGGGTTATTTCATGACCTATCCTCTGATACCATGTTAGTTTTTCATAGAATTTAGGCTAAATATGAAGTTCATTTCATTTTAACAATTAACCATAACCATAAATGTTGCAGCAACCAAGATCACATGAAGAAGCACCATGCACAAGAACACAAGATATATACTGGGAAACCCTTCTAAAAAAAGGGAGAAAAACCTAGCCAAATCCTTTTCTATACTCTTCAAGAGAAAGATCTTTTCACCACCAAGAATATCCTAGCACACAAGAGGGTGCACAAAACCTAGAAACCCTAGCAACTTTTACCAAGAAGTGCACTTGCTGAAATTTCCAAAACTTACAAGTGAGTGTGTGTGTACAAATGAAAGATTTCATATTACTTATATTAGACTTATCCTATCAACTGAAGTGTCTATTGGCACAATAGGGTCGACCTCACTTAGACATATTAATTGTTTATTATTATAATAATTAATATTAATATTACTATTAATTATGTTTTATAGTTTATCTTTAGACACAATAAGATAGGGCCGACCTGTAACTTTTACACAATAACTAGGGTTACAGGTAGGTCTAACTCTTGAACAATATATAGCAAAGGATCTTATACACCCACTAGTGCTCATCCATTAGGGGCTACATCGATAGGGATGTCATAGACCTGAGTCACTGCATTACACAGATGAACTAGTTCCTCACACATGCACTTATGCTCAGCCATACTCATGTATGCTCTACAGATCTACTTTCCCACTATTAACGATAGGAGAATCATCTGGAGTCTTCACATCAACTCTATTGCTATTCAGAGGAGGCCATCACATCATATTTGTTCTTATTCACATGATGATGTGTCCAACACTTTTCGAGATTTCTCTAACTCAACATATCACTCTTACATCGGATAATCATCTGGAGTTGTTCTCTCTCACATCACAGAGGAGGCCATATACATTCCTAGCCCGTGTCCCAGGCTGGAAACACAAACCCTTTATTAGGGGATTTCTCTCAGGTTTGTAAGCTAAGAGTAAGACTTCACATAGCTGCTATATTCCACATCTCACAAGTTTGTAGGTTGGAGGATTTCTCCTATAACTGCAATCATTAACAAAGAGAACTCTTGAAATCAATTTTCAGACACTAAAATATGTAAAAAACACACAATAATAAAACCTACATTACCATGAAACTACAACAACTCGACTGGATCCTCCATGCCCAAGCCTTTCAGCGTAAGGGGAAATAAGATAACAAAGAAGCTGACCAAAATTGGTCACAACAATACTATAATCAAACCTACATTACAATAGAACCACAACCCTCGATTGGATCCTCCATGCCCAAGCGTTTTAGCACATTTTGAACAAAGAGATGAAATAAGTTGACTTCTATTAATGCGAAAGTCTAAAGTTTGATACATAACTAGAGAACAATTCTGGCATAAAAAATTACACAGTAGGGAGCTCTACTCAACCAGTTGATGACCATAACAAAATCCTGAACTGATCTATTTATACTCAGATCAGTCCACAACTACTAAGGGTGTGATCGAGCCATTCCATTCAAATCCTTTCATCTGCACCTTCTTCTGCCAGACTATGCGTGTATCCCCCTGTCAGACGCAAATTCATCTCAGCATGAGTTTGCAGGAAAACGTGTCCACCGTGGTACTTCGGGCTGACAACTCTATCTCCACGACCATACCCTCCATGCCTTCCATTTATGGAATGATTCGAGGTTTCAACCACCACTCATTTTTCATTAACTAATCCTTCATTAGGACCAGGATGAGGCTTAATGCCTAGGGGGTTGCCACGCACTGCTTTCAGATTTGATGCAAGATGAGCACGTGGTTGCGGGGTTGTCAAAGGTAGTTTATATTCACACCGCTTTTGAGCCCGCAATCCACCACCCTCTGCCACGTATCTCTTTCTCTATACCATGGTTTCAATTGCAGGACCACTCAATAATTTTATCGTTCGAGCATGTTGCATCCCCGCAATGAAACATGGTCGTTGATCTGATCACGATCTGTGATCTGGGCGCACCTGCTAAATTTAGTGCCATCGCTAAATTTTATCCGCTTGCCAATTTTAGGATCATCCTAACCGCGCTGGGAGATGGCACTAATTTTGGCGATGAACAAGAACACTTCCCAAAGGATGATCTGACGCAGTGGCCTGATGTCACTATGCTGACGCGTCGCAGACGGAGGGGTGACATGTGTCACTCGCAAATAGGCTGAAGACATGTCCAAAAATTATTGAAATGAGTTCCATGTGTCAGTGCTAGATGGATGCCATGTGTCATGACTGATAAGGGTACAACATGTCTACATTAATGGTTTCCACATACTTTGTCACTTCAGAGATCAAGAGAGGTCTACATGTAGATTTGGCATAAATCCTGGAGTAATGTGGGCCCGGAGTGACGTGGTGACCTGAAACGAATGTTGAAGCCCTGAAGTGAATGACGACCGTCGATTCGACGAGTACACGCGGCAGTGATCGGTGGACTTCGGGAGAAAACACTCTGGATGAAAACGAGAGGTGAGGAGCTAAAAATCCCGAAGCCCAGATTCCCGAAGTAAATCATGAACTTTCAATGGAGAAAGGTGCATGACGCTTGATCTTTAACTACAGGAGAAAACACTTCGGATGAAATCAGGAGTGGAGTTACTGAAACTCCTGAAGCCTGAAGTCCCAAAGTAAATCATGACCATTCGATGGAGAAGGACGTGTGGTGCTTGATCTGCAACTTTGGGGCTTCTGTCTGGTGCTAAACCTTGCGCATATTTATAATTTTGAATCTTGGGGGCCGCTAATCAGAACTTCACAGGGGATCTCCACCGTTGAAAAATGAGCCTGTATGTTTTCTTTCTTCGAACCCACAATAGACTGCTTCGAGTGTTGTGCTTTGTGATTATGGCGACTTCCTATGAAGACCAAGGACTTGGTCATCTTGTGACCCTTTGATAGATATATGTGATTGTTGATTTTTCATAAGCTAGGTTAAGCATGTAGTTCATTTAATTTCATCATGTCTTAACCATAAACAAGAATGTTGCAACAACCAAGATCACAAGAAGAAACACCATGCACAAGAACACAAGATATATCCTAGGAAACCCTTCTCAAACAAGGGAGAAAAACCCGACCAAATCCTTTGCTATGTTCTTCAAGAGAAAGACCTTTCACCACCAAGAATGACTTAGCACACAAGAGGGTGCTTAAGCCCTAGAACAATAGCACCCAAGAGAGGTGAAAACCTTTTCCAAAGAGAAGTACTTGCTGAAATTTCCAAAACATATGAGAAGGATATGATTCTACAATGGAGAATCATCTCCTACTTATATTAGACTTTGACTAATTAACAAGGGATTCTATTGGCACAACAAGGCCGACCTCTCTAAGTCAAATATACTTATTATTATATTTATTATTATTATAATTAATATTCACAATATTAATTATCTTGTTTATGTTAATCATATTAACATAGGGCCGACCTATACCCTTTACACAATAACTAGGGTTACAGGTAGGTCTGACTCTTGAACAATATATAGCAAAGGATCTGATACACCCACTAGTGCTCATCCACTAGGGGCACATCCATAGGGATGCCATGGACCTGTTTCACTGCATTACACAGATGAACTAGGTCTTCACACGTTCACATGTTCTCGTCCACAGGCATGCCCACTCTACAGATCTGCTTTCCCACTGTCACGAATAGGAGAATCATCTGGAATCTTCTCGTCAACTCTGTTACTCATAGGAGGCCATCACATCATCTTTATTTATTTTCACATGATGATGTGTGCAACACTTATGCGATTTCCCATGTTCACCTTGTGCTCAGCCACAGGCACATCCTAACTCAACATATCGCTTTTCACCTGGATAATCATCTAGAGTTCTTCTCACTCACGTCATGGAGGAGGTCATCTCTACTTTCCTGACTCTATCCCAGGGAGGAACCACGAACCCTTCATAGGGTCTTTCTCTCAGGTTTGTAATTTGAGAGAAAGGCTTCACATAGCTACTATGTTCCACATCTCACAGGTTTTTAAGCAGGAGGATGTCTCCCATAGTTGCATTCATCAACACTCCCTCTCGGCTAGGGAGGCATTCTTTATCATGCCAAGTCTCACATGGATGAATTTTAAATTTTGTCTTGGTTGGAGTTATCGACACTCCCTCTCAAATAGGGATCCATTCTTCACGAAGTTAATTTGGTGAAGATATCTGCAATCTGCTCATGTGTAGGAAGGTAATACATGAGTAGGATTTTCCTTTGCATCTTATCTCTGAAATAAGGATGTTTCATCTCATTGTATTTTGATCCATCAGGAAACACTCGGTTCTCAAGGAGATTTTACTCGGGGATTTTTTTCATCATGATGAGATCTATCTCATGGTCAAGTAAATATGTTAGAAGCTTGCGAAGCCCCATTTCTTCTCACTTGATGCTTATATACTTTGCCTCTGTGGTACTCAAGGCCACATAGTTTTGTTTTCTGCTGCATCAGGAAACCATGGAAAACTTCACGGTAGAACATAACCTGGATGTGTTATTTTAGTCCACTGTACTTTCTTCTCAATCTGAATCAGTATATCCTGCAAACTCAATTTCACACTAGAGGCATATCTCGGGCCATATCTAACTGTGCCTTGTATATATCTCAATACATGTTATTTTGTTGTCTAGTGAGTTTGTCTTGGTTGACTCATGAAATGACTAGGCACATTCACTGCATGGTATGAATTCAGTATCGTGTTAACCAGATACATTAGTGATCCAATCAGTTGTGGATCAGTATCATCTCCAACACTGTATAGGTTTGGATCAGCAACACTCTTGCTGAAATCCAAACTCATCAAGAATCTATCTATTTGATATAGTTTCCAACTCATGGATGGTAGTACGGATGGAAGTGTATCGATTCACTGGGTCAAGTGTATCATCATAGACAACTCCATATGTTTATAAGAAACCTTTTTCTATGGATCTTGTTTGCATTTCTTGATACTTCCATTAGTTGCATGCTTGATCTTATAGATCCACTTGGAATTTACCATAGACTTCCTTTTCTGGTCCCTGAATAATATCTTATGCATCATTCTTTAAGATATACTGGTTTTCTTCTATTATGGCATATTTCCATACCGGTTCTCTTGTTGCTTCTCTAATACAAGGAGTCTCAGTATTAATGAAGATTCTCATGACTGAAGGATAGCTCGCAAATCTCTTTTCCTTTTCTCGGAATGTGTCTTGAGAGGCTTGTATGTTTCTCTGCCTCTTACAGAGTGAGTCTAGGTAGGCATTTTATGCCTTACTGCACTATCTATGAACATATCAACTAGAGATCCTAGATAACCTGGAGTAATGTCTATCTCCCTCTGAATTGTTGAAGGGGAAGAAGGTATTGTCTCACTGTCAATCTCCATTTGAGATTCTCTGGTTCTTTGAAAAACTATCTCTTCTTCAAGGACAACGTCTTTGCTTGTCTCAATTTGTCTCTTACTAGAGATGTCTTTGAAGATTCATTGTATCCTTTCTTCCTAAAGGATCTATCTTGGACTTCTTCTCTTTGGGTACATGAATGTATATGGTCATGTACATAGTCTAATTCATATATCATATAATATGTTTCCTTCTCCAACCTTCACTATGGCTTCCTCAAGGTTATCACCTATGAATTGAATAAGGTCAACAAGATAACAAGAAAGAATAATACTCTTTTGATAATAGTAGATAAAACAAAAACATGAATAATAATTACAATAGCTCCTTTAGGGATATCACTTGTGACCTGTCTCAAGCAAAGATCAAAAGTAAGAAATACAATACGAAATGAGGTCAACACTCTTCTAGTGTTGTGATCAAACATTCCTCCATGGTAACCTGGTATCAACAAAAGAAGTTTCTCCTAGAGGAGATGTTAGTTGTATATGTTACATTAAGCATTTATCTCAATATGCTCACATGCTACCAAGTATAATACTTTACAAACACTGCTACCTCCACTACAGTGTTTACTTGTAAGGAGTAGTAATCAAATTTGTCATGTGGAATTTTGAATCTTATCAGCTTAATTAATCAAACCTGGAACTTGGAGTCTTGTCCTCAAGAATGAGTGTGTGTTGTTTTTCTTCCAAGTCACCTTCACTCAAGATGACAAGTGTTTTCTTCAACCTATCTTTTGTACTAGGACAATATGATATCTTGACAGAAGATTGGGTTAGAGAATAAACTCTATGATCTCAACTTTAATCCGTCTAATACCTTGACTTAAATTTTGACCAAAGGTTAGTATGATGGTCATAGCTTCAACATGAAACCTAGATCAAAATAATGTCATAACAAATAGATTCATATCAGAATAATCAAACCTGGGTTACAATATTCCTCTGAATGTGTTGGATCTTGAGATCCTTCTCAATCTATGGCAAGAGATCCCTTCTCCTGCAAATACCCTTTAAAGCTTTAACAATTTAAACATATGTGAGTGCATACCTCTGATAGCACTTTCAGGTAGTGGCACCATCTGGTAGCAGCGGTAATAATTACCAACTCTTAAGAATTTCAAGGGTGATTGCAATTGGTACTACATCTGATACTTCAAATGATACTGAAACTGCAACTGCAACTTATGGTTTTATGAGGAAACCCTTATTTTTCAAACTTCAAAATTTTAAATTATGATCCAGTGGCTAGATGTGTTGAGCTGAGGTGAGTATGTTGGTACAGTCAGATTTCTGAAAATCCAAATTTCCCCCCCCCTCAAACTTGACCAGGGGATTTCTTGACTGGTGCTTCTGGTTTTCTGGTACTTCTAGTACTTCTGGTACTTATGGTTTTCTCGTACTTCTGGTACTGGTGGAAACTAGGGTTTCACTTTCTGGGAGATCTACCCACTGAAAAGGAGCACTGAAGGTGCCAAAGATTTCCTTGGGTTAGGGCATACTTTTCTAGATGGTTTTGAGGCTAAAAATCATCTTCAATAAAAAGCCCTAATTTTCTTGTACGACAACAGTTATGTTTTTCCTTTTTTCTTGTGAAAGAAGCTTATGCAATGGGTTCTTTCAAGACCTATGCTCTAATACCATGTTGATTTTTCATAAGCTAGGTTAAGCATATATCTCATTTAATTTCATCATGTCTTAACCATAAACAAGAATGTTGCAACAACCAAGATCACAAGAAGAAACACCATGCACAAGAACACAAGATATATCCTGGGAAACCCTTCTCAAACAAGAGAGAAAAACCCAGCCAAATCCTTTGCTATGTTCTTCAAGAGAAAGACCTTTCACCACCAAGAATGACTTAGCACACAAGAGGGTGCTTAAGCCCTAGAACACTAGCGCCCAAGAGAGGTGCAAACCTTTACCAAAGAGAAGTACTTGCTGAAATTTCCAAAACATATGAGAAGGATATGATTCTACAATGGAGAATCATCTCCTACTTATATTAGACTTTGACTAATTAACAAGGGCTTCTATTGGCACAACAAGGCCGACCTCTCTAAGTCAAATATACTTATTATTATATTTATTATTATTATAATTAATATTCACAATATTAATTATCTTGTTTATGTTAATCATATTAACATAGGGCTGACTCTTGAACAATATATAGCAAAGGATCTGATACACCCACTAGTGCTCATCCACTAGGGGCACATCCATAGGGATGCATGGACCTATTTCACTACATTACACAGATGAACTAGGTCTTCACACGTTCACCTGTGCTCATCCACAGGCACATCCACTCTACAGATCTTCTTTCCCACTACCACCAATAGGAGAATCATCTATATTCTTCTCATTAACTCTATTGCTCAGAGGAAGCCATCACATCATCTTTATTTATGTTCACATGATAATGTTCCCAACACTTTTGGTATTTCCCATGTTCACCTTGTGCTCAGCCATAGGCACGTCCTAACTCAACAGATCACTTTTCTCCCAGATAATCATCTAGAGTTATTCTCACTCACATCATGGAGGAGGTCATCTCTAATTTCCTGACTCTGTCCTAGGAAGGAACCACAAACCCTTCATAGGGGCTTTCTCTTAGGTTTGTAAGCTGAGAGAAAGGCTTCACATAGCTGCTATGTTCCACATCTCACAGGTTTGTAAGCTGGAGGATGTCTCCCATAGCTGCATTCATCAATAGTGATAACATTGGTTCCATAGGGGATGGCATGCTCCATGTGAGCTGCCAAGAACGCACAGTTCTAGTTCCTTAGCTGTTGGGTTGTGGAGTCAAGCTCAAATACATCTTGCTAAGGAAAATAGGCTAATATGTACACTATATACTTGAAAATAAAGCAAACACACATGCTCTAGAACGAGCTTATTTATGTAAAAACCTACACTAATTGATTTCTACAATGTGCTAGGTGAAAGCGAACTTCCACCAGAGCCATTCAAGTAACCTCCTAACTAAAAATTTATTTACTCTCTCATTGACCAACAAAGGATAATGAAATTGTGATAGAAAATCGATAACATTATTCATCTCTCCTCCTAATGATGAAGGTAAGATAAACTTTGGAGGCTTCAATACATGGAAAAAATGATCACAAAACTTACAGGGTCATAAAATAGGTGACAAAACTTACTAGGTTGGTGACAGAAAGCCTGCTCTGTTTTACAGTTGTTCACATCTGGCTGAATGTCTGTAGAAAGCACAAGTGAGTGAAAGACTAATGCAGGTTGTTGATCCACTTCTCCTTGGTCTTCTCTGATCACATCTCCTAGTTGATGGAAAGAAATATCCTCATGTATATCAATGGATGGCTCTTTTTATTTAACATGTTGCTCTTGGT
The DNA here is from genome assembly GCA_009831015.1 of Picea engelmannii. Taxonomy (NCBI): domain Eukaryota; kingdom Viridiplantae; phylum Streptophyta; class Pinopsida; order Pinales; family Pinaceae; genus Picea; species Picea engelmannii. The sequence continues at coordinate 45,237 of ML822601.1, read as the reverse complement.
AAAAGATTTCACTTTCATAAAGAGGATGGATTCTAATTCCTTTCTCTTCAAAACACACCTCAACATCTTCATCACTATCTCCATAATGATCAAATAGAGGAGGAGTATTGAATGACATGCCAAGAAGTATCTTCTTCCCAACATGAGAAAAATGTTCTTCATTACCAAACACAAGTTGTCTTTCAAGCTCCAACCCAGGAAGAAAAATCTCGTCATCATCATATGAGTCAAAAGTAGGCTGCTCATATCTAGAATTTTTAGAGACAGGGATACAAAGAACATCAGTTCCAGAACAGACTCAATTTCTACACTTTCCTTACTGAGACAACAAACATAGTTTTCATCATATGCATATGAACAGGGAAGAGAAAAAATTGATTCCCCATCCAAGGCGTCTTCTTCATTCTCACAACCTTCATAAGAATCAGTTATATCCTGAACACAGTCTTTATACTCCTCACAATAGCTATGACAAATTAACTCGGAGGAATAAAATTTTTGACAATGCATATTGAAAGCTACATGAAACTGTTCCAGGGAGGAGATGCTAGCAGGGGGCAATGATTGATACCACTTACGAGCATCTCCCTCTAATGAGAACATGAACATATTCATTAATACATCCTCATGATGTATTCCCCACCGATGCATGAGTTCATGAAACTCAAGTAGATGCTCTACAGGGTTGTCATCTCTATGTTCTCTAAATCTGGACAAAAAATCACCCCACTCATCCATAGTAGGAACAACATTTGGAAAATCAGGAACATAAGAGAAATTAAAAGGAGAAAACCTTTGAGCCAAAATGGCTTCCATCTGAAAATATGAATTCTTAAAACTGTGGAGTCGCCACTGGATTCTTTAACCATGGAGTCGCCAGGTGAATGATATGTAGTATGAATGTGTCTAGTCTTTGTTCACCATTAAAGAATAGATCTGATCATTGTTGTTCTCCTAGGGAAGATTTATTCATTTATGTCCCCGACAATGACACCATGAATGCTAGCACTGAGATTCACCCTTAGACTGCAATAGGATGAGCCCAATACCCATCAGAATTTTTGGTGGATGTTGGTTTTGTGAGTGGAGGTCAAATGGACAAAACTTAGTACTAGAATGATTTTAACACAAAACTGGACAAGAAATGCATAGGGAAGTGAGGTCCTCATTAAATTCAGTCGGTGGTTTGAGTTTAAGGGTGAGTAGAAGGAAGACTTGGTGAGAGAGGTGGACAAGTCTTCCATGAGCATCCGACTTTCAAGCAGCTTGGTGAAGAAAAACTCAGGCTCAAGAGCACTCTTGAAATCAAGTTTCAGAAACTGAAATATGTCACAGTAGAACAATAATCAAACCTACATTACCATGCAACTACAACAACTTGACTAGATCCTCCATGCCTGAGCCTTTCAGCGTAAGGGGAAATAAGATAACAAAGAAGTTGACCAAAACTGATCATAGCAATATTGTAATCAAACCTACATTACAATAGAACCAAAACCCTCGACTGGATCGTCCATGCCTGAGCATTTTAGCACAGTTTGAACAAAGAGATGAAAGAAGTTGACTTCTATTAATGTGAAAGTCTCAAGTTTGATACATAACCAAAGAACAGTTCTAGCATCAAAAATTACACAGTAGGGAGCTCTGCTCAACCAGTTGACGACCATAAAAAAATATTGAACTGATCTATTTATACTCAGATCATTCCACAACTACCAGGGGTGTGATCTAGCCATTCCATTCAAATCCTTTCGTCTACGCCTTCTTCTGTCAGACTATGCATGTATCCTCCTGCCAGACACAAATTCAGCTCAACATGGGCCTGCAGGAAAACTCATCCACCGTGGTACCTCGGGCTGACAGTTCTGTCTCCACGACCAAACCCTCCACGCTTTCCATTTATGGAGCGAGTTGAGGTTTCAACCACTACTCCTTTTTCATTGACTGATCCTTCATCGAGACCAGGGTGAGGCTTAATGCCTAGGGGTCTACCACACGCTGCTTTCAAATTTGATGCTAGATGAGCATATGGTTGTGGGGCCGTCAAAGGCGGTTTATATTCACACCTCTTTTGAGCCAGCAATCCACCACCTTCTGCCATGTAGCTCTTTCTCTATACCATGGTTTCAATTGTGGGACCGCTCAAGAATTTTATCGTTCGAGCATGTTGCGTCCCCGCAATGAAATGTAGTCGTTGATCTGATCGCGATCTGCGATCTGGGTGCACCTGCTAAATTTAGCGCCATTGCTAAAGTTTATCCGCTTGCCAATTTTAGGATCATCCTAACTGCACTAGGAGATGGTGTTAATTTTGGTGCTGAACAAGAACACTTCCCGGATGATGATCTGACGCGGTGGCCTAACGTCACTACGCTGACATGTCGCAGACGGAGGGGTGACATGTGTCACTTGAAAATAGGCTAACAAAAATGCTTGAAATGAGTTCCATGTGTCAGCTCTAGATGGATGCCATCTGTCATGACTGATAAGGGTACCACATTTCTACACTGATGGTTGCCACGTACGTTGTCACTTCAGAGCTCGAGAGGGGTTTTCATATAGATCTGGCATAAATCCTGGAGTAATATGGGACCAGAGTGACGTGGCAACCTAAAACGAATGTTGAATCCCCAAAGTGAATTACGACTGTCGATTCAACAAGTACACGTGGCAGTGATCGGTGGACTTCGGGAGAAAAGATGCATGGCGCTTGATATTTAACTCTAGGAGAAAACACTTCGGATGAAATCAGGAGTGGAGATACTGAAACTCCTGAAGCCCGAAGTCCCGAAGTAAATCATGATTGTCCGATGGAGAAGGACGTGTGGTGCTTGATCTGCAACTTCGGGGCTTCTTTCTAGTGCTAAACCTCGCACACCTTTATAATTCTGAATGCTCGGGGGCCGCTAATCATAATTTCACAGGGGATCTCCGTCGTTGAAAAATGAACCTGACTGTTTTCCTACTTTGAAACCGCAATAGACCGCTTCGAGTGTTGCACTTTGTGCTTATGGCGGCTTCCTGTGCAGACCACGGACTTGGTCGTCCTGCGACCCTTTGACAACTATATGTGATAACAACATGTATCAAAGGATTTCTAAAATATTCTATTTCTATGCATTTTTGAACTAAGAGAGTGATTTCATTATGTATGGAGCACTGCTTTTAACAGAAACACTTTTCATTCCACTCAAAAAGGTTTATGTTTTCCCAAGATACAACCATTTTTATCAAATCTGAAGGTATACAATTTTATTATGTCAGATTTAAAATTTTCCTTTTATACTATGTTAATATTTCAGTTTTTTTGTTTATATTCTTAGTTTGCCAACTATCTAGTCTGTGTATGTTCTTTGTCATGCACCTTGTGCTATCTCGAAAAACCATAAACGATGAAAAAGGTGTTTTATTTTCTATGTATTCTCTTTGCTCTATCCTTTATGTGATTTCAATAAATTAGAAACAAAGAGGAAAAAATGCATTTTCGAAGTAACCTAACCATGATCTTATCAAGTTTTGGATCTGCCTTTATGAAATTCCCACTGTTTTTTTGTGCAGATCTGTGTTCAATCTTTTTGTAGGAAAAAAAAAGGTTTTGGAGTAAGCATGCACTTTGAGGCAAAGAGTAAAACAAAAAAGAAAAGAAAAAGAAAAATCCCCCTTCCTCTTTGTATTAGCTCCCTTTATTGAAAGTTACTTTATTAAATAAGAGGTCTTGAGTTCAAATCTTTTTTTTTATGAAATTATTTTTTGAGAAACTTCATGCAACTTTAAGTTATCATATAACTTTATCGTAAAGTACATTTCACTTAAATTATAAAAGTTAGATATTGAACCTTTTTTTACTCAGCAACCTCATTGTGCACCCATCACCATGTAGGCCAAACTCTACCTACCACATGGCACTTTGGTTAATTTTTATTCCTTTCTTAAAAATGGCTGAACTTTGACATCCAAAGTCCATTTTCATTGTCATTTTTTTTAAACTGCCTATTTTTTGAAAGCTTCCATCCAAACAACCATTTTTTTCTTTTGAATCCATCTTACCTACATATTTTAATGTGGCTAGTCTAATTGATCTTTTTCTTACAAGTTAAAATTACTTCTCATGGAAATCTTATATGGAGGATGTAATACAAAGTAAATAACTTTACCAAGTTACCTTGGGAAAAGAAACTCCCCCCATTAATGCCTCAAAGAAAACTAAATGGGATAGTAAAAATGATGAAGCACATATATTAATCAAAATTTCCATCTCTGGTGACTTATGGTTTCACATTCAAGGACTTGGAAAACCAAATAATGCTTAGACAAATATGGAAACCATATTTGGTAAACACAATGAGATTCGATCCTATTGGCCCGAAAACCAATTGATTTTTTTAAATCCCAATGATTTCTCTTGCATTAAAGATTATTTATCTAAGTTCAAAACACTTAGAATTTTATTTGAAGAATATAACATACCAAAGAAGTATGGCCAATGTATATATGCTATTCTTGCGAATCTTGGTAGTGCTTGTTCTATTTTTGTATCTACTTTTCACTCCACTAGAGAAGTTCGAAGGGTTTCTTACAAACACCCACTCTTGAAGCTTTTTGTGACTCCTTGATTAGAGATCAAGATAAGCTCTTGCATCTTGGAGTGATTATCACTGCAGGCACACCTAACAAATCCTTAGTGGCACAAAAGAAGGATAATCCAAGCATCTGAATAAGAAACATCCTCTCAACAACAAGCAAAACAAGGTTCCCAAACCCTCTCATCTTGCTCCTTCTCCCAATGGTGACAAAGGAATTAAATAAAAAATTAAGAATATTAAGAGACATTGCAATTTTTGTGTGTAAGATGTTATTTTGGAGCCTAAATGTTTTAAGAAGATGGAGTCCTTAGAATAAGCAATTATGAAGAAACGCAACATCAATATTGATTCTTTGTAATGGTTCTACCCTAACCTCTATACTTTAGGCTACCTAGGATTTAGTTAATTGTTGCATGTGGCCATACTCTTTGAACTAGGTCCATGGGATAATAGTAGATAATTATTTAATGTAAAAGGGTATGATTTATAAGGCCCACTAGGTAGTTGGACCCATTAGTGACATGACCACAAGTAGTTAGGGTTTTTTCTATTGAAAAGTTATTTAAAGATATAAGAGACTATAGATTGTTTTCCTTGTGTTGCGTATTTGGAGCTCTGCTCAGTGAAAGGTCACCTCACCTTAAGATCCAAGTGAACATTGTTTTCTTTCTTCGCATTAACATAATATAAGGGTATTTTTATAGATTTCATCTATTTTTCTCTTGTTTCTAGTTATTTTACAATTATTTCTTTGTATACCTAGTTTCGTTTCAAGTTTCAGGGTTAAGGAACA